>JASCZW010001315.1:0-48330 GCA_034211315.2 Aedes japonicus | reverse complement strand
TGATGAGCCCACTGTAGTTGCATAATTTTTGCAGCAAAGTGTAGAGATGCATTTATCTAATGAATGTCAGGAACTCAAGAACTGCCGGTTGTTCGAATGATTTGGTTTGATGTCAATGGAATGCACAAGTGCTTATGAAAGAATTCTAACTTCCATGCGATCACTTGTGTAGGTCGAATGGAGCTGGAAATGCAATGTTCTATTCAGAGTTTTTCAATTTTATGATCTATCAGGATCATCAATCAGTAGTATACTCAGAGACCATGGAAAACGATTGAAAAACTTTCATAGAAAGTAGTAGAAACATCAACGAAACGGAACATATGATAAAATGATCTCAAGAGCATACAGGGTGTTGGTTACGCCAACGGGAGGGAAGTTTTCAAAACAATAAACCACCGCAAGAATTTTCGGTTGGGTTCCGATTGACCGACTGAGTCGCTTTCAACTATCGCCTATCCCAAGTAACATTGCAAAATCCATCCAGTTGTATTAAGTTTTATTAAAGTTCTATGAAAGCTACTAGAAATGAATTTGGTTTTAGAATTTATAAGTCTTGGGACTCATTCAAATTATCATATTATGGTCACCCAAGCAACCAAAAGTTCGAATTTTATTTGAGATAAGAACTCAGAAGTTCACATTTAGTTGAATTAAGTTTCATGGAACTTTTTTGCTTAATAACAAGACACTTCACGTACCGGCAGAACTTATTTTTCTCTAAAGTGTCATTCACATCTAAAGGAACATGAAAGTTCAAGAAAAGTTTCTAGTTGCTATTTAAACGCAACCTTCAAGTTCATATGTTGTTAGTTGAGAACTTGCTTTGAACTTCAAAAATCTCTAACACAAAGTTCAATCAAAATACTAACCGTACTTTGAATCAGCGCATAGTTCACAACAAATCTATGTTGAACTACTTTCCTACTTTTTGAAGTACAGATAAGGTTCTGAGTAACACTTTAAAAAGTGTCACAAAGATTGTTTACATTTGAAGAGTGATCTGGTGTTCCCAAGTAACAATGCCAAAGCCATCCAGCTTTGTTAAGTTTTATTAAAGTTTTATGAACGCCATTGAAAATCAATTTTGTTTTATTATGGTACCAAGAGGTGCCAATAGGTTTTATATTTAGTCAGGTTTATAAGAACCTACACAACTTCTTTACAACGATCTTAATACCTTTGTGTGTGTGTGTGTGTGTGTGTGTGTGTGTGTGTGTGTGTGTGTGTGTGTGTAAAATCCAACGCCCACCGTCCGGCAGTGATTTTATGGAAGAAAAATGTTTGAAGTTAAACGGATTGTTGTCGCCTCGACAAACATTTTTAGCCCGGGTGTTGGAAGGTGATAGCTCTGTTGGGTTCCAGTAACCTATTTTAGAATGTCTGGTTACTCACGTCCATTCCGAGGTCACTTTCACTTACAACAAGCCCCGCATAAACACAGTACAAACATCAAATGGATATAGGTACCGTGCAAACACTTCCATCATGAAATATTATTGTTTTGAGGATGGCACATATTTAGCAGTATCGTTCAAATTCAGAAAGATCTCACCGGATATTGTTGCTGATGTTCAGTCTTCATTTGGACGGCTTCCCTGTGATGCTAAATGATGCATTTATGTATCTACTAAAGTAGCACTTTGCTATTCGGCAAATATTCTCACATCATCCTCTTCGAATGGAACAGCCTGAACACAATTAGTACTTCGCGAAAAAATGCAATACAATGAAAATCACAAAAAAAACATACCTTCACCACACATCCACAACGATCTTAAAACCTTTGCTTCTAAAATTCTTTATAACTCCTATCAAAGGTTTTATTTTGACTTTATGAACTCGTAAAATGCTGTTTTGAAATGCCGTTTTAGGACTTATTTACATTATCTTATTATGGTCAGTTGTATAAACATTTTAAAGCCATTTTGCCTCCAGTAAATTCATTAAACGGCAAATTGGCATTGAGAAAAGTTATCAAATTACCAAATAGTTTTATAGTAGCCATTTTGAAGATAAATTGGCTTTTCGGAAAAACTGCGATTTCTTTTAAACAACATATTGAAATATAAGAAATCATTGAAATGTAGAAACATAAATAAACCCAATATTATATGTAATGCAAATGAACTGTAAATTGAAGACCAATTTTGGCATGTTTTCAGATAACCTGATTGAATTCCACCAATTTACAGGAAATTCATGATTAATTTATAGAAAATATTTGTTTCAATTTTGTTTTTGTTGATGTAAACTCACATAATTTCCGAGGCGCATTAATTTTTAGCTTTTATCGTGCCAATATTCACCTTAAAATTAAATGCGCATAAAAATTGGAGCATGATACATTATATAAAACTCAATTTGTTGCTGAGATTTTGCCTTAAACATAACTTCTGGATCACTAGATCTTTTTTCTATGATATTATTTACTGCTAAACGAATCAGAACAGCAAAGAATCGAACAAAGCAGAACAACAAAAACAAACCACGCTATCACAATGAAGTTTGACAGCTGTGGCCTTTTTTCCCTATGCTGGTTTTGATGGCAGCCAATGGGTTTTATGAAGGTTCTCAAGTGGTCATAACATCTTTAACTAGAACATTTTGAAAATCTTTATGGTCATATAAAGGTTTTATTAATTTGTTCTCACAACTGTTTATAGAGTGGGCCACTTTGTACACATTTTGGCATTAAGGGAGGCCCTAGTAATCACGAGGCTGTAATAGCATGCATATATAGGGCACATGTATTGCGTCTAGTGCATCATTGAACTTTGATTTAAGCTGAAAAGGACCCCACTAAAATTGAACTATTGCTATATCTTTTGTAATGCCAGAAGACATTGCTAGAGTAGAATTATTGCATTGGTAATGCATCACTTCATTCTTAAGCTAATCTAACGCTTCATTACTTGACAACTGTTGAATTGATGTGATCCCGCATTACGGATGTTGATTTTGGGTTGAAAAAGTGCAATAATATAATGCTTGTGGTTACTTGGGGGATAAATAGTTAGAACGAAAAAAAACTCATATTTGAAAAAAAAAAATTCAAAGAGAAGTTTGTACTTAAATTAATCGTAACATTTTTACAATTATAAGTGTATTTATGTAGTATACAAGAATATTTTTTTCAATTTTTTTTCAACAAAACAGCGGTCGTTAGAGTTCGTTGAAAAAGTCGTTGTATTTTGCTTGTGCCGGCTCTCCTGGTCGCAGGGTTAAAAATCTTGATAAGCAAGGAATTAAATAAATAAATCAGTTTATAAGGAACAAAAAAAGTACTAATGCAAAAAATCAACGCCTCGAATAAAAATCATAGCATAACAAACCTCGTTCATATGGCTCAGTGGTAAGTATCCCGGTTTGAAAGAGGAGGACTCGAGTTGGAGACTAGGTAGTATGTATTTATGAAAAATTTAATTTAATTTAGAAAAAATCATCATATTTAACTCAATCTGCAACTAACAACACAGTACTCAAAATATAAATTTGCGGCAGGATTGGAGAAGAAAGAAAATGTCAAATATAAATGTATTTTGTTTATTTTTCTGGTTTTGTTGAGTTTGTTTGAGGTACCTTTTGAGTTGAGTAGCATTCTCTACAACCTCTGAACGATCCTTTCGTGAACTTCAAAGTTTTTTTTAGAAGTTGATAAGAATGCTGCTAGAAGCTTAAGCATTGAATTCGAACTTGAAAGTTCGGTTGATTACTTAAAAAGTAAGCTGGTTAAGCCAAAAAACACCTTGTTATCAGAACTTTTGGTTGCTTGGGCAGTTGAAAAAGCATTTTAAAACCATTTTGCCTCCTTTAAATGCATTAAACGGCAAATTGGCATTGAGGAAAGTCACTAAATGACCAATTAGTTTTATAGTAGCCATTGCGATGAAAAATTGGCTTTTCGGCCAAACTGTGATTTCTATCAATCGCCATATTGAAATATATCAAATAATTTAAATGTGGAAAAATAAATGAACCAAATTTAAAATGTTATACACACGAACTGTAGATCAGAGACCGATTTTTGCATTCTTTTAGATAACTTTCATGAATTCCATAAATTTCAGGAAATTAATGATTAATTTATCGAATATATTTGTTTCAATTTTGTTTTTGCTGATGTGAACTCACAAAATCTCTGAGGCGCATTTATTTTCGGCTCTTATCGTGCCAATATTCTCCAAAAAATAAAATGCGCATATGATTCGGAGCATGATAAGCTAAAAAAAAACTCAACTTGTTTTGGATATTTTGCTATCAAAGTAAATTTCCCGCAACTCTAGAACTGTTTTCTTAGATATTATTCACTGTTACATGAATCAGAAGAGCAGAGAATCAAACAAAGCAAAACAACAAGAACTAACCACGATACCACAGTGTAGTTTGACAGCTGTGGCAATTTGGCCGTATTCTGGATTGTATGGCAGCCAGTAGGTTTTATGAAGGTTCTCAAGTGGCCATTACATATTTCACTAGAACATTTTTTGAATCTTTATGGTCTTGTAAAGGGTTTATTAATTTGTTCTCACAACCGTCTATAGAGTGGGCCACTTTCGGCTTTCAAGATGCATAGAGGAGGTGTTGGTGGACAAAACAGTTTTGAATGTAGTTTCATCAACAAAGCCGGGAGGAGCGCTATGCGGCTGCAATAAAACTAAAATTGTTACTTGGGATGTGGGGCGACGCCGGTGGGTTAAACTGCCAAACCGTCGATGGAGTGACGAACACACGCATCAGCTGATTTTGAGCGCCCGGTTGGCCCCCGCACAGTTAGTACCCCTGTCACTGTAGAATCTGACCGGTATACCTCTCCGTGCCGTAAAGTTCCTCAACGCCATTATGCAGGAACTTGTTGTCAAGGCATTAGCTACCTCTTTATGCATGGCTCTTGCCATCAGACAAGTCAGTTGAACCCCCTATCTTTTCTCCTAAATCGGTTCAAAATAATCCAAATGGCCTAGTGCACACGTATTTTCGATTAAGCTTATCACAAGTGAATCAGTTAGAGAAGTTTGCTTTTTTATTCCGCTGTGCTGCGTCACGAGTAGTGTTCCGCGATGTGGCGTCAAACACCTTCAAGATCGACTATTAGAAGTTCGCCGTTAAGCCGTCGGTCGCAAAACTCTCTGGTTTTTGTCGTACGGTTTTCGGATTGAAGCGGGAAGAAATCAAACGAGTCCAGGCCCACAGAGAGGGAGTATGTGCGTATGTCAAAGTCAGCGACTTGGCACTCGCATAGAAAATCGTTGCCGAACACGATGGGAAGCATGAAGTGGATTGTGGTTACGTGAAGAAACATAAGCTTCGCATTACGCTTGAAGATGGTAGTGTAGAAGTGCGGGTTTACGATCTTCCCGAAGATGTGCCGGAAGATAAGATCGATGTCTTCTTATCCGCGTTCGGAGAAGTGCTTTCGATTCGTGAAGTAATGTGGGACAAAAGCAACGAAAACGAAGGCATACCAATCGGCATATGGTATGCTACTCGTATGCTAATAGCGCGAAACGTCGACTCGTGGTTCTCCATCGAAGGAAAAGAAGTGCATATTGCCTACAAGGGACAGCTACAAAGCAGCCGCTAATGCAAAGAGCAGGCACACTCGGGCATCTCATATGTCCAAAACAAGAAGCTATTGTTCCAAAAAAGCTAAATGAATGTGACGAAGCAAACTGGGCAGAGCAATACGTCAACAACCGGTCAACAACCTAGACTTTCTTCTTCCCCTCTATCAACACAACCGCTCGCAGTGCGCGTTTTTCCCGGGCTACCACAGCCCACGGGCCAGAGCATGTTCCCTTGCCC
Organism: Aedes japonicus; assembly: GCA_034211315.2. NCBI lineage: Eukaryota > Metazoa > Arthropoda > Insecta > Diptera > Culicidae > Aedes > Aedes japonicus. The sequence goes on along the minus strand of JASCZW010001315.1, from coordinate 42,525 downwards.
GAAAACGAACACAAGCACTCAGCCAGCTGCAAGTGTGGCGACCCCAAACTCGCAACCACACTCAGGACAAAGTTTTTCTACGTCGTTCCTAGCAGTACCGCAAGCTGTGGTATCTCCGGATGAAGTTTTCAAAGAAAACGAATACTACAATGGGATCACAAAGAACGAGCGGTAACGACAATGGCAACGAATCTGATTCCTCCACTTCCACGAGCAGCAGACGAAGCAGACGACGACCAGCAGACAAAAAGGCCCGCCGGGATCAATGAGATCTATACAGGTGAAGAAGAAGAGGTTAAGTTGTATTAGTGTGATGCAAAATACTGTCGTTGTGTTCGTTAGATGATACACAGCCTGTTTTTTTGTAAACATGCGTGACGTAGATCTTCAAAAATAACAATTTACAACAGTAGCCAATCACAAGGTGGAATGTTTGTTTTTGGTAATTGGTATTGTTTTTAAACGGTTTCGGGTGAAAAATGCGTTTTTGTGCACTAAAATGATGCTGACAAAAACTTAAATTGCTTTGTTATCATGCGTTGTTTTTGGAGTTTTACGTCACTATCCGAAATCATGGATGGTTTATACATTTTTCGTTACTAAAACCGACAAACACCTTGCTCTTCGCCACCTGCATAGATCTCATTGCGTCGGGATGACGCAGCTGACGGGACGGGAGAGGAAGAACTTCCTTAAAATGGCTCACATGTCCTACACCATCTCGTCGATTAAAATCATAGTGTTAGTCAAGAAGAGAGACAGCGACCGGACAGCACTCTCATATCGACCAATATCACTACGCAAAATCCGGCTTGAGCGAGTCATGCGAGAACATCACATTTTGAGTGACGGCCAGAAATGGGCGAACTCAGAGCGCAACATATTTCAAACCACTTTTGCTCTGAAAGATCGCATTGCCTGTTTGCGTCACGACCGCCTCCCAGCGAAACTCTTGAGTTACGACTACAAGCAGGCATTCGATAGAGTGCCATACTCGCAATGACGTCTATATAAGGTCTGGCCCAGTACCCACAACAATATTAGTAGAATGAGCAAAATTCGCTCATGGCACTAATACCACTGCACTCCTTGCGCACGCTACACAAAAGCTCGCGAAGTGCTACGTCATACTATTTATTTTGATTCGTTCGCTCCGTGATTGTTTATTGTATGCGCTAGAAAACTTAATTATTCAACTGATTCCAGTCTACCGATGATGGAAAATTGGCTCTGTATCGCTACTCGATTGTTAAGTCTCAGCGTTTGAAAGTTTGGGTGGCAAAAATTCAATTACCTCAGTTAAATTCACTATAAATGATCCATGTTTTCGGGAGGAAATGCTTCTGCTCAATAAATGGCATTAGTTTCATGATTATTTCCACAATTCAGCATTTATAATAAACGTTTGAACCGATTTTTTTTTATCTGAACCTATGCCGCCAATAGAAAGTTCAATAGTGTTACGTCATCACTCGTCGGCTCAGCAATGTTTACATTATTTTTGCTTCCAATACAAGCAAGCAGTGCGTTGCCCCAGACCTTATATAGACGTCATTGCCATACTCGTTCACAGTCGCAAGAATGACTGAACGTTGGTTCAACCCAACGTGATGTATACAGGTGAAACAGAAGTGGTTCAGTTGTATAAGTGTAATGCAAAATACTGTCATTGTGTTCGTGAAAAGACTGTGCATGATGTCACGAACACAATGGCACATTTGTACACATGCGTGATGTAGATCTCCAAAATCAAAAATTTACGAATCGCAAGGCGGACTCTTTATTTTTGGTATGTAGACTAATTTTTAAAAGGTTTCAGCTAAAAAATGCTTTCTTGTGCAGTAAAAGGTAAACGTGGTTAAGTTAACTTACTATGTTATCATTCGCTTGTTTTTTGGAGTTTTACGTCACTATCCGCAATCATGGATTGTTTACATATTTTTCGTTACTAATACCGACAAATACCGCTCTCTTCACCACCTGTATGCACTTCATTGGGTTCAGCCCGAATCTCATCACTCTTCTTGCACTCATCGCCAGCCGGTCCAACTCACGGCTATTGATCAATGGAAATCTTTATTTATCATTTGAGATCCAACACTCGGTACGACTAGGGGACACCCTTCATATGCGTCTTTTCGTTCTTTACCTGCCTCCACTGGGGTATAGGCTCGAGAGGATTTGTGACTGCGTGTGTGTGTATGCAAACAATGTGACGTGTATACTTTCAACAACGGAGCAATTCAGAAGCATTAATGAACTGTTTAGCCGATTTGAGAGAGTTGAGGCGAGTAGAGAACGAGAACTCCACACAAACGCTCCTCCACAAGTTTTATGAATGTGCTCGGCCTGGACAGTTTTTCAGCAGAAAATAACAGGAATGTTGGAGGGATGGAGATGACTACCTTTTGAGGATTTGGTGAGACCTGCTTCTTCAGGAGTAGACAGGAGAAAACGAGTGGAAGTGCTCAAAATTTTCATTAAATTCAACTGTTTTGTATGCGAAAGTAATGATAGAATTCATGCAAACGTACTGAAATTTTATCTTGACCTAGAATAACAAATTGTAAATAGTAATTAAATGAACAGACAAATAAAACTATTAACAAGTTTTAGAAAAAATCTAGACTTCAAAATAGTGATGCCTTAGTGAAGTTGGATATATTTTCTAACATTTGCGGTTATCATTGGTAAAATAATCAATCAAGATCTCAAATTATTCCTAATGCTATGTTTTATGAAGTAGGACAGGACACGGTAAGCAACCATTCAAGCCACCGCTGAATCAAGCGAGGAAAATTTTGAAAAGTACTTGGCGATATTCGAAATTTGATGTTAATTTTGATGGCTTATGTTTGGCACGTTCTGGAGCAGTAACCCATTTTTATTGGGTAATGTCGTTCAAACTTTTGAAGTGCGTTTTCATCGCACTGGTGCACGAGCCTTCACATTTCATCACTTTTGAATACTTCACACATTTGGCCATGTGACGATTTTGCTTTCCGCGTAGAAAATAGAATCACACCGAAGTTTCGGAAACGCCAGGTTTTAGCATATTTTCGAACTCCGTATTAAACCACCTTTTTAACTACAAAGATAAAAAAAAATCATTGAATTGTCTGCGCTATCTAATGCACAGAAAGGGAATGCTAGATTTGGCTGAAATTAATGGGATATTGTAAATTTAAACCTGAATCTAGTCTGTTGTATGAAAGATTACAAACATTATTATATGGCGCATGAAAGATTGCAAACAATTTCGTTGTTTACGTCTCCTTTGGCTGGAAATTAAACGAGGGTAAAAAAAACGCGCTGGTTCAAATTAATTATTTTTTTTCTGTGTACCATCTCAAGAAATTGAAATTAAAAACGATATTGTAAAAAACGTTCATTCACGGGGAAAACAAAATGATTAGTTCATTCAAAATTTTGCATGTTGCGCAACGAATGAACCGAGACAGATTGAGGTAGGTTTTGTATGTGGACGGAAGTCAAGTTTGTTTTACGTGGATTTTTTTTCGCTCTTCAGAAACATTAAAATGGATATTTTAGAGTGTGAAGAAATTCAGTTCAGTTGTAAAAGAGCGTGAATCGATGTTTTGCAGACGATTGGTTGCTGTTTTGTTTAAAAACTGTTTGCTATTTTGCACGGATGCGTGTGAGTTGGTCTTCATGCTTCCGGAAGTATCTGGTGGAAAAAGGATTAATTTGCTGGCGTGATAGTGGGATGGGCAGAGATCAGTGTGATTTGGAAAAGTGCATTGAACTTTTAGACGTATGCGAGTTGCATTATTGTTTATGAGAAGCTGCCGTCAAGAGTAACAATGTTGCATCCCGGATGATGATCCATTGATTCACGTATAGACCAGCTACGTATTTTTTTCATAACCTCCTAGAATTTACCTTAATCTTACTGTCTTATTCTTGTCTAATTTAAAAAAAAGCATAAAATTGTTCAGGAAACGTGGCAAACCAAACAGTTGTGCGGCTTAAGAATGTTTTCAAATATTTCAGAATATTGTAATGACGTATTCAAATATCGTCTATATTATATTATCAATATTCACAGAAAAAAAATGATGAAGTTTAACAGACGCGTTCCCATAGTTCAATTGTAAAAAACAAGCGTCAACATCGACATTGGTTGCAAAATTTCACACACCATACAATATTTAGATCAATTTAGGTGACATCCTGCTTGAAATTACATGAAACTGATAAAGCAGAAAATGTCATGTTTCCTTCAAACTGTGTTCTCTTAAAAAAATTCAGATGACAGTGAAGTGATGGTGAGGTGACAATTGTTATGTCACTCTCCATTTGACTTGCACGGATGGTGAGCTCATTTGAGGTGACAATTGAGCCACCATACCTCTTCCAAAATCAATATCTATCACCATAAGCAGGACTAGTTCACCATGAACTGATTTATCGCAAGGAAAAAGCTCCATAGCTGAATCCCAATTGGCACAACTGCAATATTCAAGGCCTTGGGTGGACAAACTTTGGTCCAATATTTGGTCATCCACTTGTCCTCACGAAAAAGTATTCAATCAATTAGCAGCTGGTGATTGCTTACTTTTTCCATTATTGATTTTAGGGAATCGTTTTCGCCGCAATAGTTACTTTGGTGGGTTCGTCGTTCAGACACGCATCGAAGTCACCTGCCAAAATACCCCGTTCAATTCGTGAGGTCACGTTGCTTTCATTACCAAATCTAATGATCCATTGTGGGAGCCCCTTATTGTGAATCTCCCAGTGCCATAGGGTCACGGTCAAGCTGCAGCGACGATTGGGTATTGTTGCCACAAAGCGCATGGTCTTGAGTTTCGAAAATGCAGACAATAGAACCTGTGAGCTGCAGCCGGTTTACCTAGAAACCCACCCCATAAGTCATACGAGTTAATGCAAATGAAAGGCGTGTGGTACTTTCCAACGTTTATCTCGCGTTGCATATCAAATGCCACGCACGTGTGCTCGAATGGAAGATGCAACGAAGATCAGAGCGGAAAATGTGCAGCGTAGGAAGGCAGTTATAACTAATGACGGTCTAACCTTAACCTATAAATGGCTTTCATAATACTCATTGATTAAAACACAAACAAAACTAACACACTTATAACGGTACACAACCGAGGACTCCCTCCGGGCGAATAGTTTTAGGTCGGCTTCGAAAGCCACCACTGTACTTTACAATCATAACTGAATGCGATCTATTCGAGGGAATCACGTATCATATGCTAGTTGGGAGCCGTGCCAGCAGCTCAAACGCACATTCATAATAAATATCACCTGGCTGGCGAAGTGAAGGGTTATCCATTCACTTCTTTCGCGCCTTCCCAAGGTGTCGCGTCGGTGATTGATAAACGAACCACTCGTTAGACTGACTAATAGGGCGACGACTGTGGGGCGTTTGTTGAAACTACTCACCTTCCATCCTTATAGGGGAAGCGGTGAAAATCGATAAGTAACGGTCAAGTGCACGCGTGTTGCGCCGTGGGGTGTCTTCGTCCCATCCATGATCCATGATGGATGTGTTGGAAACTGATGGCGATGATGACGTTATGACACCGTTTCTCCGCAATCTCTGTGGACGGTCGCATATTTTTTGTAATGGTGATAATGACGTGACACGCTTTTCGTCACATTGATTCCAAATGCACGTGGCGACGATGCGACGTCGTGTGGTCTGTCTAACTTTTGTTATTTCTGTGCGGATTCATAGCGGATGATGGATAGGATTTTTGACAGAGCACAATCCAATTAGTAACAATGGACGGTAGTGGTTAGGGGTTTTCGGGCTTTATGCATTCGAGGGCTCGGGAAATGATTTGGCAATGAGCATGGCCGTTGGTGATGACCTTGGCATCAACTGGGTCGTGATATTTCAAAAAAGGGCTGTGAAGAACATTGAGCTTGAAAAGCGGTAAAAGATTGTATTCCGCTTGGAATTGAACGGAATATTATTGAGAGATCTCCAAGCATGGTTATCGGATACTTTGGTAAGAAATAAATTTAAACAATTTTTCTTACTGGATGATTCTCGGCCACTAGAAAATTCACTATTGTTTGTATTTAAACAGTGACATTTAAAAATCCAAGCGCAAAAATCAGTTAATCTGCATGTTGATACTTTCTATCAATCTATTCCAAAGTTGGTCACTTGTTTTATGGAATGTTATTTGGCATACATTTGCCATGATTGATTACTACACTTCAATTTCTCGCATGCAAGCTATACAATTGGCAAACCCACCAAAGCATGGGAACGCACATAATTGCAATATCCACTTGCGCACTGATCCCCATTCATGATCCAAGTATAGTCCGTTAGTTTCATAACCGTTAAATTCAACTTCAAATTTTCGTGAGCATATGGTCGAGAAAATCCAGGACATTGCCGGTTAAAAAATCCCACTAAGTTCAAAAACTAAGAGCAACAACCGCATTTTCAAGACATTTCTGAAATTCAACCAGACCACTCACTTCTGGTGTAAAGGATCTCTTAAACAGCATAAGCTTTCAATCTGGTTAAAAAAAATCCAAAAAATCATCTATCCTTGTTTACGCTTGCGAGGCTTTTGTAGACTACACGAAAAAGATACTGCTTTAAATTTCAATAACAAGAGATCGCAGCAAGCCGTGCTTTGAAACTGACGTGTTTTGTTTTTGCTGCGTCGTTTTCGCGCAAAAAAAAAAACAAATAATAATTCGTAATTTAACTTTAACTAACAGTGAAATCATAAAATATCCACGTGTTGTGGGAAAGGCGTAGTGAACACAATAAATTCGCTCCCGAAATGTGTGAGTGTGGGTAGTATTTCCGCATTTTTTTTTAACTAGACATAAGAAGAAAAATTAGTATTTTCCATTTAATTCCAACTACCATTTCTTATCTTGACAAATTCGCGTATTTGGTCTACAATGTGGAGACTTCTTCAGTGTCTCATACTAATAACTCGACAGTTGCCAAGAGTCGCCTCATAGCGGGGATTTGATTATTTTCAGAGTGTGGAGTGATAAAAAAGAAGACCAATGCAATGTAGAAAACGGCCATTTGCTGGTCAGAAGCAGCAAACGAAGACAACGCGCATGCGTGCGTAAAAGGCTGCCACATAATTTCAGATGCATTCACCACGTGGTATGCCGAGTTTTGTTAACGGGCGGTTTAGCAAAGTTAGGTTTTGCGCTTATTTTGTCACGAGTGCATGAAATTAATTACGAATCAACGTCGAACATTTGTATGTTTACGAATGAACAAGCGAGTGTCATTAAGGAAGCGGCCATGGGTGAGATGTATCTGATTATAAATATATAACAATAACCTTATTTTTGAGTAATGCCAAATACATACCTGGTTTGAAAATTTAACATTTCCAAATCTGGAAGTGTGTTGCAGTGCCCTTATCATAATGATATCGGTACTGTTTACATGCGGGGCTTATTGTATGTGAAAGTAACCTTGGAATGGGCGTGACTCTCCAGACATTCTGAAATGGATCGCTGGATCTGCAGTAGAGCTATCACTTTGTAGCTCTCGGATTAAAGATGCTTCCAATGGTCACTTGAGGAATTGTTGTAAACAGATTTTTTACATAATAACATTGCCGGCTACCCCCCCCCCCCCCCCCACACACACACACACACACACTTCAAATTTCAATAACAAAATAAAAACTTTAAATCCATCATTATCATCATCATCATCATCATCATCATCATCATCATCATCGAGGCGAGGTTTGTGGTCCATGACAAATATTCAACTTTTAACCATAAACCATACAAAATATCTGTTGTAATAACATCGTCAAGATACAAAATTAGTCAACAGTGAAAAGATAACAGAGAAGCTAATCAAAAGGCAGCATTGACGTTCAAAATACATTGTCTCTTAAAATCTGTTAGTGTTGCTGCACGTTTGATGTTTGTAGGCATCGAATAGGCATAAAAACATTGACATATACACACTTATAAAATTTTACAGTATTCGGTAATTTTTTACCGAACTTTCAACAGCTGAACAGTTCGGTAATCCGATTTACCGGATTTCGGTAAAATTTGACAAGTTCCGGTAATTTTTTTACCGGAATACAGTAAAAATTCACCGAAATCCGGTAAATCGAATTACCGAACGTTCACCTGTTGAAAGTTCGGTAAAAAATTACCGAATACTGTAAATTTTTCTAAGTGTGTACCTTTAAAAAACAACATATTTTGTGAGGCTTCGTACAAAAAATAAGGTGTACTAACATCACCCGCGTTTCTAGTGTAATATGTGTGAATATCACTTCCTCTTTCAATTTCATTACAGAAAAATCAAGGCAGCAAACCGTTAATTATTTTAAAAATGAACACCATTGTCAAATACACAACTCTCTGCTTCACCGATAGGCACTGTAGGGCATCAAACAAAAAAGAGGAGTAAGTGAACCTATTACATCTTCAAATCAAACGCATTATCTTAATTTGCAAACGCTGTAATCTCGATATTTGTGTTAGATTAGCTAAAAACAAAATGTTAGGGCGAAATTCAATGTCACTATTTTAATTGAAACAGTTACATCATTTTTCAATCTGCAGAGAATACCGTACTTCTTGGCTATTTTCTTGATGATCTCGTCAACGTGAGAGTCAAATTTCAATCTACCATCAATAATCACCACGCCAAGATATTTAATCTCACGAACGCGAGACGTCTTCAATAACTCGGTTCCGCGAAATTACCATGAATTGAGTTTTTTTATGTTCAATTTCAACTGTTTGTAATTCAACCATGCATTCAAATGTGAAACAGTCTCATCAAGGCTTTTAGCTGCAATGAACAACACGGTATCGTCCGCAAAGAGATTAATATCACAAAATTGCAAGACTCGTCGCATGTCATTAATATATAGAATGAATAAAATGGGCCCTAATACACTCCCTTCTGGTATGCTAAAGCTGTTCTTCACAGGGCTCGAAACTGAATCTTAAAAAGCGGTCCGTTGAGTTCTGTCAGACAAATAGCTTTCAAACCATTGTTTCTTACAACCAGGACCGAGAAACCGTTTCAGATAAAAAAAAAAGCAACAATTGTATCTTTAAGCTCTATTTTTTACCGTTTGGCTAACACTAAATTTAACACTGTTTCACTAGAATGACCTTCACCCCAAGCAACACAGCTTGTATTAAACAAGTTGAAGGTACTGTTAATTGACAAAAACAGGTTATAAATTTAGGTGCATAATACTTTATTTCATACTTTAATATGACGCAAAAAGCGCAAAAAGTGAATTATAAAACATAAAATGGAAAAAAAATATTCTCATACAAAAAAATAATATTGCCAAGCATGGGATTTGAACACTAGTCCTTGACGTGATAGGTTTGTAGCCTCTTTGATAAGCCAACTCAACTTGATTGTTGAGATGTAAACTCTGAGTATCTATTCTGTGCTTCCCGATGGCAGTGAAACCACAGTCTTGTACAACAAATTCATCTTAATGAGAAAAAAGAACATGTTTTGCAAAACATGGTTTGTGTAATGTAATTTTAACAGTATATAGAACTGTCCATAAAATCTTGTCCTGTTTATGTTTTATAAATGTATGGAGCCATGTTTTCCAGAACAATAATCAAGTAATAATCACTTGCAGCATTGGAAAAATATTTTTAAGGTCGACTGCTTATCAGAGCGATGCATAAAATACGAGAAATACAAATCGCTCCAAACTTGATAAGTTTTGCAATACGTTTATCAAACATTTATAATACAAAAAAATTATAAATCATTCTAAAGAGATGGTTTTTGTGTTACTTGGGACGATATCCCGAATGTTTTGGCTCAATCAAATTATTTATTACTATTTAAATTCGTTAATAGCTCGTCTGTTAAATCCTAATTTTTTTTTCTTAAGAGTGCATCATGATAATAGGACGAAACTCTTCGTTACAGTGACTTTTCAAATGGAAACGACTGAGGATTCATTCCAAACTTGAGGCACGTGTCCAGTTTGCAGCGATTCATGAATTAGGTCCAGCAGGTTGTTTCAGATAACATTGAAGCAATCTTAATCTTAGTATTACTCTTGCATTGACGTTATCTAAAGGGTGTATTCGATAAAAATGGCACACAGAAAATCTTCTGTAACTTTTGAATCGTATGAGTAAAAAACCTAGAAATTTGAGTAGATCTTATCCATAGTGTATTATATACATCTGCCAAGTTTCATAGTTATACATTTAGTAGTTCCAGTCATGTCGTCGAAACAAGAAATTGTCCGTGAGAAAATTTTGTGCACTCACAATCAAAATCCAGGGGCGTCCAACCGGTGGATTGCTAAAAGGCTTGGAATTGCAAATACAACTGTGTCTCGTGTAATAAGAACCTTCAAGGAGCGTCTGAGTGGCCAAAGGAAGGAAGGCAGTGGTCGTAAAAGTGGTCCAATGGACAGTAAAATGGCCAGGAAAGTCGTACAACAATTCAAGAACCGTCCAAACATGTCAGTTCGAGATGTCGCTAAAAAGTCTAAGGTGTCAGTCGGTTTTGTGCAGAAAACCATGAAGCGTGCTGGGTTACTTGTTTACAAAGTGCAAAAAGCCCCAAACCGGAATGAAAAACAAAACATCACTGCGAAAACCCGCGCCCGGAAACTTTACACGAAGCTGCTCACCAAATCCGGTTGCATCGTGATGGATGACGAAACATACGTCAAGGCCGACTTCCTGGGCAAGAATATTTCGTTGCCAAGTCGAAGTTCGATGTTCCGGAGGATGTTCGAAAGAAGAAACTATCGAAATTTGCAAAGAAGTTTCTAATCTGGCAGGCGATTTGCAGATGTGGTGAAATAAGTGCTCCCTTCATCACTTCCGGAACAATAAACGGTGCGATTTACACGGAAGAGTGCCTTAAGAAGCGTCTCTTGTCATTCATTAAGAAGCACAAAGGATCAACTCTGTTTTGGCCTGATCTAGCATCCTGCCACTACGCTCGAAACGTATTGGAGTGGTACCGAGCCAACGGAGTCAATTTTGTGCCAAAGGATATGAACCCACCAAATTCACCGGAACTTCGTCCAATTCAAAAATTCTGGGCAATTATGAAAACGGAACTTCGCAAACATCCCAAAACTATAAAAACAGGGCTAGAATTGAAGAAAATTTGGGTAAAAACAACAAAAACACTGGGAAAATCGGTTGTAAAAAATTTGATGGGTGGAGTGAAAAGGAAGGTGCGGGCATTCGGGATGGGGGGCGAAATTGAATAAAACAAATATTGTAAATCAAAACTCATTAGTAGTTCTTCATTCCCTGAAAATTTCAAGAAAATCCGATAATCAGTTTAATTTTGATGAGTATATATGTGTGTGCCATTTTTATCGAATACACCCTTTACTCCAGCGGTTTTGTTCAAAGAAAAGCAAATAGACTTCCCGACCCAAAGGGAACAACAAATTTATTTCAAGTTTTGCTATTCAGTTACACTGTTTTTATAACAGAGGTTGTTTGAATTTAGATCGTGGAAGTTGTTAAAATAACAGAAATTGTAACAAAAAATCCGCAAGAGGTAACAAAATTATGGCAAACTATGATACAGATATAACATAAACAAAACAAACTTTGTAACAGTTTTGTTACGATGAAGCAAAATCATATCAGCTAGTGGTAAAATTTATTTACTTCTTTATGTAGCTTAATTGTGCCTCTCAGGGCATTATATCATGATTTGTTATATGTGTGTTTTACAATTACCCAGATGGAAATGTTTCAAGCAAATTTATATCATAATCAGTTAGTTGTAAGAAGGTTTGTAATAATTTTGAAATTTTTATGTTATACGCTTCTGGTCGGGTTGCTACCATATGATCATCACAGTATGCTCTGGTTACTTGAAGAAAAAACAACAAGACTTCATTTTGTGACTTTTGTGATGGAAATAAAATGCTATTTTCATCAAGAAATACTATTACTACTTACACCCTTTGAACTGTTGGATGCATTGGAAACATTCTTGGATGCTTATGTGTTGAGTCAATTCAAAATAGCACAAATTTTTCCCCGCATTATTCTCTGTTTTCCGTGCTTCTGTCTCGAAAAATACATTCAGAAAAGTCATCACAACAAAAATCAACGGCTCTAAATCACACACATGAGGTATAACAAAAGCACAGATGACGTCACTACAATAACCAGTTGGAAAAACAATTGCTGAGCAATATAGAGAACGGTGAATTAATCTCAATAGATCTCTATCTCTTGTTGTACAAAACCGCGATTCGCAAAGTAGCAAAAGCTGCTAGTGTTCTTATGTATCTTCATTTCAATCTTATATTAAGCTATACTTCATTCTAGATTGAACGCTTGTTTGTGCTTTTGAATTGTTTTTCAACCCTTTTTTTATCGGTCGAATTCCCTAAAACGTTCTATGAAACATTTGTAGATCATTGAAAACATCAAATCTACACAAGTTCAATACACAAGTCGCTGATCAAGAAAGTAAGAGTCAAATTCACATTCATGAATTTAAAACCCATTCCGAACAAAACCATTACCTTTACCAAACAGTTGGTTTTAATATTCGAGAGCATGATTCTCATTTTGAAAGCCTGCCCGTTGCGTTTTCGTGTGTTTGATAGTTTGCGTGTTTTTTTTTCCAATCACGGAAATAACTTAGTACTAAGACACTACTGTTACTAGGAACTGGGAAGGACTGCAAATAGTAGACGAAACACGCATATGTTTCAAAAAATTGAAAAGTAATTAAAAAGAAATAACTTAACTCACTTAAATGATTTTCATGAGGAGATTTCGTTGGAAGTATTTAAGAATATAGACTTCCCCAAATGCTTAAGAGTGAGGTGATGGAGTGTTATACATATGGTATGAAAAAATCGTTGTATGAACGCATTCCTTTTTTTAGTCATACAATAGAAAAGTCAAAGAAGTCTATTTTAGATTAAATTATTAATAATTTCTATTTATTTATATTTATGTATTCCTCCTACGAGGAACAAACCTTCATGTAATTACCTTGCTACTTTATATCAGCAGGTCTAAAAATGTTGTGTAAGCTTCGAGCAGGTTAAATTTTTTTCCGTATAAAATGTGTGGCCTCAACCGCAAGATGCAAGAGCCCTCAAACTTCATCATTATTTGTCGTTCAAGATATACTTCCGTTCTGTGGTTTAATGGAAGTGACATCTCCTTAAGGATTGGTGACGCTTCTCTTCGTTTAGATTTTGCAACTGCAAATAATTGGACCAAAGCTCAATCGAAATAGATAAAAAAGTTGCCAACGTTGTTTTTTTAAATTAACATCGTGCTCATAGATGTTGATTGTTCCTTAAGATTAGTTAACTTTTACTTTTCGGCTTTTTTGTTATCGTACAAAATGGTCCGATGGTTCTCTAATGTTTCTGAAATGTTGTCCACAGGTAGAGTTTATATATTTTTTTTTTTTTTTTTAATAATCATTTATTTGTACAGGCTCAATCGAATTAACTTTACAGAGCCAAATTTTCATATTTTTATACATCATTTATCTTAAAACTAAAGTTAGGAGGATAGAGCCGATTACTCGCGGCCGTCTCGAGGTTAATAGGTATAACAAATTACGGATGGGAAGGAGGGTGGGAATTTAAAGTATGGTTACATAACACATTAAATTTAAATTCAGAATTATCTAAACACTTATAACTATACAACTTATGGTTTTCTTTTGACTTGAACATTTCTTGAAAAAGAAAAAAAACACACACACATACACATATAAAAAAAAACTTATTCTAAACATACAGGTTAAACTAACTACAATCTAATGCTAATGTTAGTCAAAAACACATAAATGAGTTTCATGTACTCCAAATCACGTACAGCCAAAATATCTCGAATTGGCACATTGGGTTGTCTACCTCGAGCCCGAAGGGAATCATAAAGCTCAGATCTGACTCCAGAATGCTCAGCACAATACCAAATAACGTGATCTGCGTCCTGATAGCCTTGTCCACACTCACAGAGATTGCTGTCGCTCAGCCCAACCCGGTATAAATGAGCGTTCAAAGAATAATGATTCGACATGAGGCGAGACATGACACGAATGAAGTCTCGACCCACATCCATCCCGCTAAACCAAGATTGCTTCGACACCTTTGGGATGATAGAATGTTGCCATCGCCCCAAATCTCCTTTACTCCATTTATACTGCCAACTGACGAGTGACTGTTGACGAAAAATAGGAAAATTCGTTGAAGGCGATTTGTCGATCACAAATATCGCCTTCCATAGCGCCCACCTTTGCAAGCGAGTCCGCTTTCTCATTGCCCGGAATTGAACAATGAGATGGGACCCATACAAAGGTGATGATAAAATAACGCGAAGATAAAGCACTTAGAAGCTCCTGTATTTTCATGAGAAAATACGAGGAGTGCTTTACCGGCTTCAATGAGCGAATAGCCTCTATAGAACTGAGACTATCCGTGAAAATGAAGTACTGATCCGGTGTTAATGAGGCAACAATTTTTAGCGTAAAATGTATTGCCGCTAATTCAGCGACATATACGGAACAAGGAGCTTGAAGTTTACGGTTGGCGCTATAAATTTCATTAAATATACCAAAGCCTGCTGACTGCTCTATCAAAGATCCGTCAGTGAAGAACGATTTAGTGGAATCAACTTGGCCAAACTTTGCAGCAATATCACCGGAGCAATCATAGGACGATGATGCTCTGGGATTCCACGAAGCTCCTGCTTCATGGATAAATCAAAATGAACCGAATTGTCGAAATCGGAGAAGCAAACACGATTGGAAATGTTCGGCGAAGGGCTGACATCCTGTGTTATGTACAAATGGTACAAGGTCATGAAGCGAGTTTGAGGATTCAACTCAAGGAGCTTCTCAAAATTTTCGATCACCTCGGGGTTCATAACTTCACACCTGGTGAGGAGCCGGAGAGATAATTCTGAAAACCGATCCGAGAGTGGCAACATGCCAGCCAGCACTTCAAGACTCATGGTGTGAGTCGAGTGCATGCAACCTAACGCGATACGAAGACACCTGATATTGAATACGTTCCAGTTTAATGAAGTGCGACCGAGCCGCTGACTGAAAACAAAACTACCGTATTCCATAACTGACAAAATCGTTGTCCGGTACAACGTTAGAAGATCTTGTGGATGAGCTCCCCACCAGGTTCCGGTAATTGTGCAGAGAAAGTTGATCCTTGGCTGGCATTTTCGCTTCACATACTCAATATGGGATCTCCAGGTGCACTTTGAATCGAACCAGACCCCAAGATATTTAAATGACATAGAATGAGTCATCGGCTTACCCCAAATTTGAAGCTTCGGTTGTGCTGGGTTATGCTTCCTTGAAAAAACTACCAACTCAGTTTTCTCCGTAGAGAATTCGATACCTAGCTCTAGAGCCCAAGTAGACAAATTGTCTAAGGTATCCTGTAAGGGTCCTTGCACATCGACCCCATTGGGTCCTGTGTCAGACACTATGCCGTCATCTGCAAGTTGTCTCAACGTACAATTGTCACTTAGACAACCGTCAATGTCTTTGACATAAAAATTATACAAAAGGGGGCTCAAACATGATCCCTGGGGGAGACCCATGTAGCTAAATCGTGAAGCTGTAGAGGTTCCATGAGAGAAGCTTCATATGTTTCTCTGACAGCAAATTGTACAAAAAATTGTTCATTAATGGTGAAAAGCCACAAGCGTGGAGTTTATCTGAAAGAACTTCAACAGATACTGAATCAAAAGTCCCTCTTTATGTCCAAGAATACAGAAGCCATTTGCTCTTTTTTAGCAAAAGCTAACTGAATATCTGTGGACAGCAACGCGAGACAGTCGTTCGTTCCCTTACCCCTACGGAAACCATATTGAGTATCTGAAAGCAGGTTGTTCGTCTCAACCCATTTGTCCAGACGGAAAAGGATCATTTTCTCCAACAACTTTCGAATACAAGATAACATCGCGATGGGTCGATAGGAGTTGTGGTCGGACGCGGGCTTACCAGGTTTTTGAATGGCAATAACTCTCACCCGTCTCCAATCATCCGGTACAATGTTGAGTTCCAGAAACTGATTAAACAAGTTCAACATGCGCCTCTTCGCGACGTCTGGGAGGTTCTTAAGCAAGTTGAACTTGATCCTATCAGCCCCTGGAGCCGTATTGCCACACGAAAGGAGTGCGAGAGAGAACTCTACCATTGAAAAGGGTTGGCCAATCTCATCTATCGAATTCGTGTTTTCGCGAGGAATCATCCGTGCCGGCACAGAATCTGGACAAACTTTTCGCGCGAACTTTAGGATCCATTGGTCCGAGTACCCTCGCTCTCGTTGTTCGTAGTTCGGTTACGCAACCTTCGCGCCGTGTTCCAAAGAGTACTCATCGACGTTTCGCGCGATAGCCCGTTCACAAATGTTCGCCAGTAACCGCGTTTCTTGGCCTTGATGAGGCTCTTAAGTTCGCGTTCGAGAGCCGTGTATACTTCGAAGTGCTCAGGTGTTCCACGTCTACGGAAAACTTTAAACGCGTCGGACTTTTTACGGTAAACCTCGGTGCATTGCTGATCCCACCATGGAGAAGGAGGTTTCCTGCGAGATGACGTCCCTGAAACTGGTCGAGTTTGAGCTTGAAGCGCGCTGTCTAAGATCAGGTTGAGAGGAAGTTATACTCTTCCAGCGGTGAAAGCCTTCTACCGTCGTTACGGCTTCATCTACTGCTGTCCTAAACTTTGTCCAATCGATGTGACGGGTAAGATCATACGTGACGTTAACAGATTTCGACGGATTGAACCCGGTGGCAACCGAAATTTTTATGGGCAAATGATCACTACCGTGGGGATCTTGAATCACATTCCATGTGCAATCCAACGATAATGAATTCGAACAAAGTGTGAGGTCTAATCTACTGCCAACCGAGGATGTACCAGCCAAACGTGTTACTTCTCCATTGTTAAGTACTGTCATATTGAAGTTGTCACAGAGGTCATATATCAAGGAAGATCGGTTGTCATCGTACAGTTCTCCCCAGCCTGTACCGTGAGAGTTGAAATCTCCCATGACTAACCGTGGAGAAGGAAGGACCGAACAAATATCTGAGAGTTGTTTTCGGTTTATCGAGGCTCTAGGAGGAATATATACAGAAGCAATGCAAAGGCTTTTATTTTTAATAACAGCCTGACATGCGACAACTTCAACACCTGGAATATGAGGAAAATTCACTCTATAGAAGGAGTAGCAGTTTTTGATCCCCAAAAGTACTCCCTCCACGCGAATCCTCACGATCAAGACGAATAATATTGAAATCATGAAACGGAAGATTTATTTCGGAAGAGAGCCATGTTTCACAAAGAGCGAATGCATCACAACCGGTAGTGTGAGCTAAAAATTTGAATGATTCCAATTTAGGAATCAAACTTCGACAATTCCACTGTAGAACAGTGATCAAATCCCCGACCTCATTTGGAAAATTATCCATCGAAGGAGATGATAGCTGCAAGTGATGGGCCACTTAATTGTCAATTGCTTCAAAAAAGTCTTCACTGCTGGAAGCATTGCCAAAACAATGCTTTTGAGAGGGTCAGAAATTTCGAGGTACTTAAAGATACCTTCGGCAATGTCATCAAATGAGAACAGCCCACTTGAGGAGGGGGCTTCTGTTCTTAAAATTGGGGCTTCAGGGGTTTTGGATGTCCCCGGGAGAGATGGAAAGTCCTGGGTGTAGTTAGTACTACGGAAACCAGGAGGAATTGTGTTTTCCTTTTTTCCACCTCTTTTTGAAATGGGCAAGATGGTCTCGGGCTTCTTTTCAACAACTTTCCGTGGGCGGACGCGTCTTCGCTTCCTTGAAGCACCTTCCGGAAAAGTGAACGACGTTCCCTCTTCAGCCGAATCAAAGTCAGACTCGTCATCTGACAGAGGAGCAAAGGGATTTGTATTGGCATCGGGTGATGGTGAGGCTTTTTTAACCATTTCAGCAAAAGATTGCCTGGAACGCTGTTTCAGCGAGCGTTCTAATTGTTCCCCGCGTTGTTTGTACGCCGGGCACGATGAGAGAGCATGAGGAGGAGTTCCTTTGCAGAAAGCGCATTTAGGTGTGCTGTCTGCGCACGCGCCATCCTCATGTCTCTCCCCACAGTTGGAGCAGCGCGCCTTATTGCCGCAATGGGAGGTCGTATGTCCCATCTGCTGGCATTTCTGGCAGATCATGACCCGAGGTACAAACAATCGCACAGGTAGTCGAAGTTTTCCCAACTCGACGTATTGAGGAGGGCTGAGCCAGAGAAGGTTACGCGAAACGAGTCTGACGGTGTAAACTTTTTTCGCCCTTGTTGGTCGACACTGTGCCAAGTTGGCGAACATCAAGTATCTTAACTGGGGGAAGCAGAGGGTTCTTAAATCGACCAACCCCCGCTTCAGCAGGATCTCAGGGGTCAGACTCGTTTCGGAGACCACACCTTCAATTTCAATACCCCGAGCTGGGATATACACTCTATATTCTAGAGTAAAGAGTTGGGAGACAGCAATCTCATTAGCTTGCTTGAGATTGGACACAACGACCCGAAGTTTATTGGGTCTGATCTTTAATTATCTCGGTCACGGCCGAGAATCGCTTCGTCAGATCATCAGAAATCTGACAAACATTTAGAGGTTTCGATTTGGGCTGAAAATAAACAACCCATGGACCAGTTGAACTATCTGGATAAGCACGTGATCTGGTAACTCTATGAGCTACCTCATCATTTCGAGTTATAGATGATTCATCTTGCGATAAATCATCCATGGCTCGCTTGTGGGAGCTTATCACGCTCAACCACTAACGTAATTATCTACAATCAATCACAGATAAACAAACTAAACCTAAACAAAAAACTAAAACTAAATACACTCTCACACACACTATCAATCACTCTCCACACTCACACACACACTACGATGAAAATCGCTTATCTTATATACTACTAAAAAACTTCTCTTATATGTATCACGGATCTACTGCAGCTGGGCGACGAATGCGTGCTGCTGCTGCCGAGCGACGATGAGTGACCGCGTGTACCGTCTAAGCGTGGAGCTAAACGATGACGATGATGTTGCTGGTCGGAGGTAGTTGGTGGATGGAAGAATACACGCTACACTCGATGAGCTGCTGGTATGCGTGCCGTATAGATGCTGGACAATATGGCTTCTCGATCGTGGCAATATTGCTAATTGCAATCAATGACGTTGTTGCACCACTTATCACACAATGTTCTCTTCTTCAGTAAACCAAGACTGATTTCACTCGCGACGATTTCACTGGCGATTTAGAAAAACTGATACTGAAGACTGTAAACACTCGTTAAAAGCTTCCAAAGCAACGGAAAGCGGACCGAACGAACTGTACCGTTCGCTTGTTCACTGGGCAATGAGAGTTTATATATGAAGGAAAGTAAATTTAAAAAAAAATAGTGATGCACATTTTCCCGAAAAACTCCATTGGAAGTTTGAAACTTTTACGAAGCATTATAAAAAACCAAGCACTTAAGAAACAAAGTTTCTGACTGAAGCTTTATTAGATTCATTCAAAACTAGCAACAAACGCGTAGGTCGGTTTTTTCCAACCATTAGCCAACAATTAAAACAAAATTGGGAATGTATTCGTAAAGGGCGGTACGGTCAAAATTTGGTCAATAGCAACTTGACGTATTTCTTTCAATTTTGCATTTAAAAAACCTGAACACCCCTCATTTTGAAGGTGTGTGTGTGTAGAATGTTGTTCCTATTTTGATTTTAGAATTCACTCTTCAGTTGTCAAAATGCCGTCCAAGCAAGAAGAGCAGCGTATCAAAATTTTGCTCGCGCATCGCGAAAATCCGAGCTACTCGCACGCAAAGTTGGCAAAATCGCTAAAAGTTGCCAAATCAACCGTTACAAATGTAATTAAAGTGTTTGGGGAACGTTTGTCGACAGCCAGGAAGTCTGGATCGGGGGGAAATCGAAAACCGGAAGCCGCTGAGACGACAAAGAGAGTTGCCGGTAGATTCAAGCGAAACCCTAACCTATCTCTCCGAGATGCCGCAAATAAGCTGGTGTATCGTCTACAACCGTGCATCGAGCCAAAAACGAGCCGGACTATCGACTTACAAGAAGGTAGTGACTCCAAATCGCGATGATAAACAAAATACGACGGCCAAAGCGCGATCCCGGAGGCTGTACACGACGATGCTGACGAAGTTTGACTGCGTGGTAATGGACGACGAAACCTACGTCAAAGCCGACTACAAGCAGCTTCCGGGACAGGAGTTTTATACGGCAAAAGGAAGGGGAAAGGTAGCAGATATTTTCAAGCACACGAAACTGTCAAAGTTCGCAAAGAAATATCTGGTTTAGCAAGCCATCTGTACCTGTGGCTTGAAAAGCAGCATTTTCATAGCTTCCGGGACTGTCAACCAAGAAATTTACGTGAAAGAGTGTTTGAATAAACGTCTGCTGCCTTTCCTGAAGAAACATGGTTGTTCCGTACTGTTTTGGCCGGATTTGGCATCTTGCCATTACGGTAAAAAGGCCATGGAGTGGTACGCCGCCAACAACGTGCAGGTCGTTCCCAAGGACAAGAACCCTCCCAACACGCCAGAGCTCCGCCCAATTGAGAAATACTGGGCTATTGTCAAGCGGAACCTAAAGAAGACCAAAAGAACTGCTAAGGACGAGCAGCAGTTCAAGGCAAACTGGCTTTCTGCGGCGAAGAAGGTGGACAAGGTGGCTGTACAAAATCTGATGGCAGGGGTCAAGCGTAAGGCCCGGCAATTCGGATTTGGAAAAGCGGAAGCCTAACTGAATATTTTTCCTGAATTTTATACTAATTGAACTTGAAAAAGAAATTTAATTTGATTATTTAAATAAACGATTTCACCGATTTACACGCGTTTTCCCTTGACCAAATTTTGACCGTATCACCCTTTATCTCTCTATTTCATAACACTTGAAAATCATTTGATAGTAATCAAAAATAATAATTGTAAGCCGTAAATCTCGCATTCTTCTCAACAGCTGATCTTTGTCCTATCCTTTTCAAGTTGCAACAATCCATAGTTACGCGTTGCTTTTGTCATGACAATTACAGCTGGCAACAAGTTGGTGTTACAGCGAATTGTTTGGAAATTGATTCCTTAGTTAGGGCTTTAGTTTTTGTGTTTTGTTTTTTACTTGACAGTTGAGTTCTTTTGAAATGTTACACTAGGTATAACAAAAGTTGAATAGTTTATAATGAGCGTGTGGATTTAGAGTGTATTAAGTGCCACATTTCTCACTTATTACGTCACTTGCGCAAAAAAGAAGTCGTTTCAAAAAAAATGTGAAGTGACTTATATTGTTAATGTGAGGTTATATTGTTAAAACAGTATAGTATAATTGTTAGAAATTAATTTCTATTTTCGGTTTATTTGCCCTGCAGGACCACATCATGTACTGTATTCAATACAGCATACTAGCTTCTGGTAGAATTTAAAGCAGCATCTTCTTAAGTAGACATCTAATCAAACTCAACATCCCATCCCATCCCTTGCTGATCATAAGAACCTGGACAGGTGTTGTGCAACGAGAACGATGGATGAAGAGCCTGTCACACCCAAGGCGGCTCTTCTGTCGCTTTCATCGTCTCTACAGCATCCAACCCAGGATTGTGTATAGTCGGAACATGCTATGCCATGCTATGCAATCTCTTTTGTTAACGATATTGTATCACATCGCATCTCCTCTCCGAACTTATTATGTAGTCTACACAGAAAAAAAAAAATGAATTTTAACAGGCGCGTACAATTTCCTCTCGTTTAATTCTAAACCAAAGCAAGCGTAAACAACGATATTGTTTGCAATCTTTCATACGCCATACAACATTGATGGAAATCTTTCATAAAATAGACGCGATTTAGGCGATTTCTAGCTTTAATTTACACGAAATATTCCAGTAATTTCTGTTAAATCTAGAAATTCCCTATATGTGCATTAGATAACGCAGAAAATTCAATGTTTCTTTTTATCTGTGTACATTTCTACACCCCCGAGCGACGTTTGAGAAATCGGAACTTGTTTGCATTAAATACCAATCGGACAAACTAAAGGGTGTTTCGATCAAAATTTGGTCGACTTAAACCTTGGGTAGAGCTAAAAAACGAGCTGAACTGTCGACTTACAAGAAAGTTGTGACTCCAAATCGCGACGATAAAAACAAAACACGTCGGCCAAAGCACGATCGCGAAAGTTGTACACGACGTTGCTGATGAAGTTTGATTGCGTGGTCCAGGACGATAAAACTTACGTCAAGGCAGACTTCAAAAAGGCCCCTGGACAAGAATTTTATACGGCAACCGGATGGGAAAAGTTGTCAGATATTTTCAAGCACATCAAACTGTGAAAGTTCACGTAGAAATATATGGTGTAGCAGGCCATCTGTACCTGTGGCTTGAAGAGCAACGCTTACATTGCGAACGGAACCGTCAACCAGAAAATTTATCTGAGCGAGTGCCTACAAAAACGGCTACTGCCTTTCCTGAAGCGACACAATTGTTCCGTTCTATTTTGGCCGGATTTGACATCATGCCAAAACCATGGAGTGGTATGCTGCCAACAACGTTCAAGTGGAGCCGAAGGACAAGAACCCTCCCAACACGCCAGAGCTCCACTCAATCGAACAATATTGGGCCATCGTCAAGCAGAATCTTAAGAAGAAAAAAGCTGTTGTGAGCGAGAAACAGTTCAAAGCAAACTGGCGTTCTGCGACGAATAAAGTGGACAAGGAGACTGTTCAAAATCTTATGGCAGGTGTTAAACAAAAGACTCAGAAATTCGCATTCGGTAAAAAGGAACCATAGCTGAATATTTCTCCTGTATTCTGTATTAACTGAACTTGAAAAAGAAAAAGAATTTGACTTATTAATAAAATCTTTGATCGACTCACACACATTACTGTTTGACCAAATTTTGATCGGAACACCCTTTATGTGAAAATTGGGCCAATTAACCAAATGATGATTCTTCTGAAGTTGGTTTCTTGGACTTGTTGTACTTAACAAATGTGATATTAGTTCTATTTCAAGTGCTCAAAGGAACCTGAATGCTATGTGATAATTTCAACCATCACCTTCTGATATGGCAGTTCCAAAAAATCCTGATCAAGAAGCCAACTGTAATTAAGGTACTCAATGACCCGGTTGCACCTAATGGGTTCAACTTGCCAGAAAGTTCCATTAATTTGCTTCCGTTTTGTGTCCTTTGCCAGCGGCTCACAGAAACTAATTCAATTCTCACAATTCGTATAAAATATCCAATATCGGTCCATGAAAATTGTTCTCTTCCTTCTTCAATATAAATTTTCTGTTACATAGAATATTGGCAATCTTTTATATTATTTAGGTTTGATTTCCGTCGATCTATCTGGCTCACATTTGCGTGACAATCACCGTTATGCTCTGGAAATCGAGCTTCACCACCATGCGCATGAGATAACCACCGAACGTTCGATGTTTCTTGGGATCTGTGCAATCAGACCTCATTTCGAGTGCAATAATCGGCATGTCACGCTTACCACTACACCACTCGTCGCCGGCTAGAATATAATCTTCAGTAATTTGTACGAATTTCCGATTGACTGATTTGTTGAATTTTTATCGAAATGAAAGAATTGAACGTGGCGCAAAGGACACAAAAGGTAGCAAATAAACGGAACTTATTGACAAGTTGAACACATTATGGACACTCCTCTAGGACGGGTCATTGAGCACCGTAAAACCGTTGAAAAAATAATGATTTACACACGAAAGCTTCTCTCCGAAATCACCGAATCCCATCACAAAACAGTGCTTACCCTAGCAAAGTAAAAATCAAACTGACATCAAATTAGTAACAAATTTTGTTATCTCAGATATTTTTTTGAACTCACTTCTTATCGCATAACAAATTTAGTTATCAACATTGACAAATTTTGTTATCATCTGTTATCAATTTTTATGACGATTTTTGACGAACGTTACTGAATTCTACCAGCATGCTGGCGAATGCTGAGAATTACCAGTATATGATGGATATGAAATTGAGCTTCTCACCAGAAGAACTACTTCAGTTATTAGTGTGAATTTGATATCATGTTGATACCATAATTTGAAATTATCTCAGGAAATTCGTTCATATCACAAAATTTGTGATATTTTGATGATAATAAAACGTTAATTTTGTGATATTGTGATATCTAACAAATATTAATTAGTTATCTATTTTATTATTTTGGCTGATTATTCAGCCTGGATGATAAAATATTTAGTGATCAAACACTGATAAACTTATATAAGAACTTGTTATCAATTGAGTATACACCTTTGCTCGGGTAATCAATCATCGCCAGTATTGCCATCGGGTTCGTCGCTTACAAAACAGTCACCATCGCCAGGCATTCAAGTCGCCGAGGCCAGCACGTAACCTCGCGGTGGAGCTGTGCAAAAATATAGGTTAACCAGGCCAAACGTAAAAAGAGAACATTTGTTTTTCGCTTCCTTCAAGAATCCCAACGCAAACAGCTATCAATCATGCATGTGCCCTACAGAAGTGGCCTCGTGTAATTGCAGGTGTAAATCGCTGCAGTCGTCGTTTGAAAGTCTCGCGCTTTACATAACTTTCAACTGCATTCACCGTCTTAGAGACGTCGTCGAAGTTGAACCTCCGTACGCCTACATGCCCCGGCAGCGGCTCGGTCGACAACAGAAAGGAATTGTTGTGTGCTGAAGTATGCTGGAAATGTCGATTTGTTGCAGGTAAAGCGAGGGCTACAGAAAAACAGTGCATGAATTATTGTTTCTTGCTGAGTTATGTGGCGGCAACAAAGAGTAGGTACTTCGGCACTGAGAATGGGCCAATCAACTGCAATGACACACAATCACCCGCGAAGAAGTGTGTGTTCAATTTGAAAGGGAAAATATGGGCCACCTTTCCCAACGACTTGGACGACGACGACGACGATGGCCAATTAGGGAAATAATAGCACTGCTGACACAGTTATCGATCGGTCAACGACTGCTGGTTCTTTTTTTTTCAACTTGGAACCTATCCTAACGCTAGCCAACCAAACGATGCGATAATTTGAAAGTGAGTTACTAGGGGGTCACTCACCTCTTCCTCGTCTGCTGATGCCTCCTCTGTGGTGGTTGATGTGGCCGCAGTCGTCGTGCTGGTCGTGGATGAGGTGCTGGAGGTGGCTGGTGCGCGACCAAAAATCAACGAGGTCGCCTTTAAACCATCCACCCTGACCATAAGTGCTATTATCACTGTAAATAAAAAGAAGAAGAAATCAGTTAAATGCCATCCAATTAACAAAACGTGTGAGTAGTGGGAGTAGGCCCAACCTCGTCTCATCAATGAGAGCGAGTAGTAATCAGCAGTGGTTTCAAGCTTCTTCTGCTGCTGCTGCCGAAGGTGTCGTAATCAATTTTGCCGATCGGTACGCGATTGAGCAAAACTGATAAAAACCAACATTGCTCACTCATATTTATGATGTTTGTTGGATTAACGCGCAGTGGCGGCGCGGGCCACGCCTACCATGCATACTCGTTGAACTATTGATATGTGAACTGTGTCAAGCTTTGTGGGTCAGGTTGAGCCGAGTAGCAGGCGCTGTTGGTTAATATTATAAGATCGCCGCGGAATGCGATGGCGGAGGCAAAACAAAAGCACAATAATGAGATTGATTGGATCGGCGGGCGATGTTTGTGTGATTTTGGGGTGAATTATTGGATTAGTTGTGTTTATTTTCGGTGGCCTTGCTGGGCTCGTTTTCTGCCCGACCGGCTGAAACCAAAATGCATTGGCCCTTCAAAAAGTTTGCAGCCATCGTCTGTTGGCGATCTCCCGTGTGATGGAAAAATTATGCTTCTGAATTGAGAAATCATGCACATTATCGAAGAATGACGTAAGGTTCGGTGCTCTGAGTGATAGGCAGGCAAGGAGTTGTAAGGACACAGGAATCAGTAGATGAAAACGAGACAAAGAAACTCAATCAAATACATCAAATTGATGAGGTAGCTAGATGTTTCAGTTCGGTATGACATAATTTTATAATTTCACCGTGTTTGCGGTAAAAATTTATTACATATCTTGTAAAAGTATTCAAAATACTCAATTCAAAATTGAATCATTAAAAAATTTGTAAAATTGAGATTTGTCAACCTCTACATAAACCACGTTTACTGATTGTTGAGTGTCTTTACTTCTGCCGAATTTTACTAAATTTTCTGTTAAGAGAGACTCGACAGTCGAGTGATACAAAAATATGCATAAGAGGCGTTTACAAACAACAAATGTCAATTTCCTGTTACTGTTTTCATTTTATTGACCGAATGTGAGCTTTGTTGTTCAATTATTGCCAATTACAACGCTCTTTCCGTAGCTTATCATTACGAGATTTCTACCCCAGCCAGTGCCAGTATGTAAATGAAGAAACAGGGGCGTAAATTGGAAGCTGCAATCAACAATTAGAGGATGTCGGTGCAACCACCGTTATTGAAGCATATGATATAAATTGTTTGTCCCTTGTTGTGTGAATAATTACATTTGTTGACCTAATAAACCTTCCCTGTGCATTCAGAAAAAAGTTACGAATGATATACGGGTACTGGTGAAATTGAGTCGGATTTTATCCTAAGATTGGATCATATTGGATGTTCAGAGACATAAGAAGACAGATCTGAATACCAAATTAAGATGTCAGTCATAATTTCGTCAGACATTCTTATTACATGCCCAGCCCACGGTAGTCGACCTATTTCAACGGTGTGTACAATGGGAGATACTCCCAGTAACTGATGCAATTCCTGGTTCAATCGCGTTCATCTGCACTCCACCGTAAATCGTACGCAAAATCTTCCATTCAAAGACACCAAGGGCACGTTGGTCCTCAACAAACTATGTCCATGTTTTGTAATCATAGAAGACTCGGTCTAATTAATGCCTTGTAGATGGTCAAATTCGGCAAACTTTGCTCGGTCTTAGCGCCCTTCGGAGTCCACAGTAGGCACAACTGCCGGCCATAATGCGCATTTTTATGGTGTCGTTATCGGCGGTCACCAATGAGCCTAGATACATGAATTCGATTTCATCACCGTTGATCTGAACTCTTGGTAGGAGGCTAACATTGTTTTCTCCTTAGCCTCTTTCCTTCATGTATTTTGTTTTCAACGCCTTAATTACAAGCCCAATCCTAGTAGCTTCAGCCTTAAGTCAAACGAAGTACCTTAAGTCAGTGAAATAGGGTATGTGTCCCATAACTTAGCTCAATATACTCTTTATCGGCGATCACCAATGTCGTTATCGGTGGTCATCAAACAGCTAACACGACTCGGGACTGAGACTCGGATGACACACATCACTCGATCCACCAACCACGTCAGTTTCCTGGAAATTCATATTCGTGTATGATCTGCCGAAGCTGGTCTCGATCGATTGTGTCGTAAGCTGGTTCAAAATCGATGAAAAGATGGTGTGTCGGCACTTTATATTTGCGACATTTCTTAAGCACTTAAAGAATCGTTAAAACATGCTCTGTAGTAGCAGTGTATTTGGTAGTTTGCTATTTCCCCGTGAACTAGTTTGCAATTGGTGGTACATATAATACCGAGATTGTTCGATAATTGCAGCAATCTAGTTTGTCACCCTTTTTACAGATGGCACACACTACACTCCATCTCATCCTCCGGTAAACAGATTTTCTCCCAAATCTTAGTAATTACTAAGTCATTGCATTACAGTTTAATTCAGAATTTGACCGCTAGAGGCGTTTTATTTTAGTTACTATAAATGAGTTCAATACTTAATTTTTTCAAGCGTTAACAGAGGAAAAAAAAACCTGAAAAGCCAAAGCAAAACAATGATATGAAAACTAGATCAACAATTCTATGGTGTGAATACCCGAGCAGGAGACAACAACATATCCATACCTTATTTTGATCTTGATAACTGGCCTTGGGAGTTATTCGGTCATGCTCGGGAAGCCAGGCTATGCTTGTTTGTCCCCTTAATTCTATTATTGTTCATTAGCGATCGATAGCAGATTACGAAATTCAAATCATCAACATCCTTATTTTTCGCTGCCAAAATCGCACGTGCACTTAACCAATCATGGTTCTTCTAATCCTGATCAATGTTTTGGAAAACACTCGTAATGAGTTCTGTGAAATGACAGAAATTCGGCGAGTACCTCAACTGGTACTTCTCCATTGTTAATCGCCAACAATTGATTCGACATTTCATCGTATGCTTAGGAAAGTCGGAACAGGCAAATGTTTGATCAACTCTGTAGTGCTCAAACATCATAAAATATTTTCCGATTTAATATAATGTCGCAAAGGAACATTCCACAGGAAAATTAATGTAGATTCATATCTCGGTAACATAATTGGCCATAGTCTCCGGAATACCATTGGACGTCATTTAAACCCTCTACAGCTCCATTCCCAGGTGGATTGAAGCCATCCTTGAAGCGGATGGAGGACCAAACCTCTACTAATAAAACCTACTCTTCCCTATACTCAAACGAAATAAAGCTTGCTTATCCGGACCAATGCTTAATGAATTGACCCTCAGAGGTGTAAGGAATCTGGATCAGGCTAGCTCGTGCATCTTATAGTCCTTATTTTGTGGTTAAATTGTAATTGATCCTTACTATAGATTCCCCCAAAAATGTTCCGGGAGTGGCCAATGTAGCCAATGGCTTTCTCAAGTCTATCAAAATCTTGAGCATAAAGCTGCCGCACGGCATGTTTTGGGGTGAATTCGGAAATGGCCTATACTACAGGTTCCCCCGGGGAAGTTCCGGTGGTGCCGAGAGTGGTCAATGTATCGAATAGCCTTCTGTAGTTTATCACTATCATATTTATGAAAAAATCATGAAGATAGAGCTGCCGCATGTCATGTTTTGGGATAAATGCCTTACTGGTCCCAACTACAGGCTCCACCGGGGACGTTCTGATGGTTCCGGGAGTGGCCAATATGGCCAAGGATCTACTTTTAAGTTTATAATATGGTTGGTGATGAAAAGCCAAGAAAAAAGAGCTCTCACATGGCATGTTTTGAGTAAAATTAAGAGTTAACCGCATCCAGGACCCTTTATCAGAACCTGTTTCAAGGAAATATCTCAGTCAATTAAGGGCCGATTCATGTTATCAACAATTCATTCGCTTGATCAATATTTTGTCTTTACGTGTATTTCCTGAAGAAAAAAGTTTGACAACGGCATGTTGTATAAAATCTCATCACAAATTCCACATGTGCCTCTCCGGAAACCCGGAACAACTCCGATGTCTGGGGGCCATGGCAGATTATGTTGCCAAGATATCAAACTACATACATTTTTCAGTTGAATGCTACTTAGCGAAATTAAATCCGATAATATTTCATGAAGTTAGAGCACTCCAAGTTGATCAAAAATTTGCCTGTCCCGACTATTTTGTCCATCCCCTGTATGTACATATTGAAAATCTATCATTTTCGAAATTTTCATTTTATCTAAAAATTTATCCAATTTTCTTTTTCTATAAATGTTTCTTGAGCGTAACCGAACAGAACACAAAAAAGACAACTTAAATCGGACAATCCGTTCTCGAGTTATGCGCGGTCTTACGTATGCCACTCTGTTTTATATATATAATAATATAAGAAAGATTTCAATTTATTGTTGATTCAATGGCATTTCCAAACATTAAAAATATCATTCATATGTTTTAAACCAAACAAAAATGTGTTCCATCCTACTAACCTAATAGTGTTTCATTTTACAAACATGACCCAATAAACACAAAACATCAAACAATTGTTTCACTTGACGATTTGTTTGAAAATGCCTTTGGATCATAAAAATACACCACAAATACTAGCGAAATCGAATGTGTATTCACTCCAAAAGCAAATGAAAATTGAAGAATAATTAAATATGAGGTTGACACTTGTCAGCGCGACAGTGTCGTCTGCTGTGGATGTCAAAAGTGGCGCTGTTTCATCTTACAAGCCTTTCCTCTATATTTTATTAGTTTAAAATTATAAAACGCCAAGATAACTTATTTTATTTATTTTTTCGCAGCAACATTGAGGGTAAAATTTATATGCTTACTCCAAAACCAGCAAGGATAGGTGCGTGCCAACCTGAGTAATTCTCTATAGCCGGTCTTGCATTCAAATCTGTTCTTGTTTGTTTTGTTGTTATTTTTTGTCCGGTCTTATTTATTTTTAGTTCTCGTTGATTTATCTATTGTTTTTAATTTGTTGAATCCTAAAGGATTTGAGCTGTTTAGTGGAATACCTGTAACTAGAAATTAGAAGAAAAATTAGTATTTTCCATTTAATTCCAACTACCTTTGCTTATCTTCGACAGATACGCGTATTTCGTCTACAATGTGTAGACTTCTTCAGTGTCTCGTACTAATAACTCGACTTAAAGAAAACCTTCGCCACCTGCCGTATATATACTATTTTCCAAATACAAAGCGTTTACCTATTATTATTTTGCTTATACCTATCTTATTATTGTTTTGTTTATATCTATCCTGAGTCAAAAACAAATGTACTTAATATCTACCTCACTTTTTTTCCATCTCATACCTAACCTACTTATTGTGTAGCGGTGGGTACTCCGCTTTGTCGGGTTTGATGTCGTTTGGGTATTAAGTTGAAGAGCCACTGTTTAACCGTTGCCTTGGTCTTTGTTTAGTAAATTTGTTTTCTGTTGTTTGTTTATTTCTAAGCTTTCTGCGACGTCTTATTTCAGGGTGTAGATGTAGTCCGTAGTATTGTGATGTCATTTGTCGTTATGTCGTGATTTTCCGTGAAGATGTGTTCTGCGACTGTTGATTTGAAGTTATGTGAAATTCTTTCTCGTTCTGTTTGATAGCCTTAGTCACCTCCGCTAGATGCTCCTTGAACCTTGTTGCCAAGGTTCTCTTTGTTTGACCTACATATATTTTGTTCTAATTTGTTGTTATTTATTCATATTAATTACCAATACACTCAAGTCCTTTTTTACATGGTTGTTTTTACGACGATTTTATAAAAACGCAATTTTTTGACGTCAGGACTACGTCTTTGTTTTCTATACTGGGGTACAAAAATCGCTTTGCAACCGTCACGAAAAGTGGTCAGGTTTTGAGCGTTAATATCTCAGTCATTTCTCTAAAAAACAAATCTAAATTTTTGCACCAATTGATCAGAAATATTTCTATGCATCAACTTCAAAAGAGAACAATGCTTATTTCTGCTCATATACTATTATATGACCTCAAAGGAAAATGGCTGTATAAAATCACAGACTGAATAAAAGTGTACACAGTAAAAAAACTGGTTTAAATTAATTTTTCTGTCTGGAAAATTAAAAAAAATAATTCAGGCCCTAATTCACGACCTATAACATCCAGAATATGAAGAAGTCCAGGAAGAAAAAATAAATGCCTTTACCAATAACAATCCTACTGTCTTTTAGCCTTTGTTCAAATTTGCAGAGTGTTTTATTATTGCAATAGACATGCCTAATTTGTTTAAAAGCAGCTTTCTATGATGCTAAAGATGTGTCGTTCATAATTTTTCCTTAGGCTGTTTTTATAACCTTTTCTAGGAAAGAATGTGAAGTCTTAAGACAGTCAAGCTTTAAAAAATGTTTGAAGAGGAACTCTATCCTTCATAAAACCGTTCAGTAATTCAATAATAAAGCTCTCTTCATATTTGTTTAACAGAGCCATGATAAAATATTGCATAAGCATGTTTAATCATTATAAAACTATCACTAAGCCATTTGGACTCGGACGAGAGCATAAAGCATTTATTGTAGCATTTTGCACTACATTAAGTTTATTATAATTCTACCATTGTTGTCATAATAAAATTAAACAAAGATGGATTCCAACAGCAACAAACTAAAACAAGTGAAAAAAGTACACGATTCAATGAAATAATAAACAAAACTTATTGAGCATTCTGAATAGTAATTTGTCAACTATCCATCAAAGGTCGTTTAAAAACTACCAACATTAGTCAGTCTCACATCCAGATGAATTATCTTGAGGCATGTATCGCCTGGTATCACGGCATTGCTTTCCCATATTCTTTCGTATAAACTTTCTTAATCCTTTTAATGTAGTTTGAACTGTCAAAAATTTTCTGGCAGCAGCTGTGTTACCATATAAGGTGTTTGGCAGCTGAACGGTCTTGCATAAAGCAAATTAGCATCGCAAAGAAACGATTTGGCCTCAATATTATTCTCATAAATGCCATTTTAAAACATTATTTATTTGAATCCTAGAGGGTTTGAGCTGTTTAGTGGAATACCTGAAACTAGAAATTAGAAGAAAATTAGTATCTTCCATTTAATTCCAACTACCTTTGCTTATCTTCGACAGATACGTGTATTTCGTCTACAATGTGCAGACTTCTTCAGTGTCTCGTACTAATAACTCGACTGTCGAGTTATTAGTTCGAGACACTGAAAAGTCTGCACATTGCTAGTGCGAAATACACGTATCTGTCGAAGATAAGCAAAGGTAGTTGGGATTGAATGGAAGATACTAATTCTTCTTCTAATTT
Organism: Aedes japonicus; assembly: GCA_034211315.2. Lineage (NCBI taxonomy): Eukaryota > Metazoa > Arthropoda > Insecta > Diptera > Culicidae > Aedes > Aedes japonicus. The sequence continues at coordinate 9,952 of JASCZW010001315.1, read as the reverse complement.
CAAGTATTATTTATTATTGATGTTTACATGAAAACAAAACAGCATTTCCAATAATGGCTTATGAAATATCAATGTTAATGCCGCTATCATTTTGATTTCAATCTTACTATGCAGGTTTTAATTTGCATATATATCTTGATATATTTGCTTTTGCATGGCTTATTGTTGTACGGCAGTTATTAATGGGATAAAAACAAATGTTTTAATCAAGAGTGATGAAGCAAAAAAATTATCTGCAACGAAGATATTATTTATTTTTTCAACGTGATTCGGAAGCGCACCTAGTTTTTCAGCTCTTTTCAAGCCACTTTACACAATGAACTTAATTTGGCACTTAAAATTTGAATACTGTAGGTTGAAACTAGTAATAACATATTATAAATCAAGCTGCGATAAATATTTTACTTTGAAAATACTGACGTTTTATTTGGCATTTAATATTTTTTTCAATCAGAGTTATTTTTGCCGAAATGAATTTGTTGCGGAGTGAATGAAATTTATGAATACGATTATAATATGAATAAAACTGTTTTGAGTGGTTTGGCAAGCGTCTAGAGAAAGTGGCACGAAAGAGGCTTTTATAGATGTCAAATTGCTTTTATTGTGGTTTTCCATTGGTTTTCAAACTGCTTTTAATTCGGTCATAATAAAGTCTTTTGTTTTAATCCAATCTAGAACTGCCTCTAAAATATACTCTTTAGAACCTCTGCCAGGGTTGAGCAAAATAGGCCACATTTTAAGTCTTCATGAGGTTTTGGAGGAATCAATCAGAGACAAATAAGCCTTGACCAGAGTTTTGTGGATGTCGTTTTATAACACCCTTGTAGGAATTCGTCAAAATTTTAAATGTTACTTGGGTAATAATAGTCTAAAAGCTTTGTTGGAGAATATTGTACATATGCAAACGTATTATTAAATTGTTGATGATAAACGTTAAAAATGTTTTTATCTTTCTGGGATGGTATGTCCAAAATTCATTATTATTTCATGACTTTTCTGATATTCTAAAGGGTGTCCCACGATGAAATTGCCACACACAAAATTGATTCGCAAAATTCGAGTTTTCATCCGATTGCCATCAAATTTTCAGGGATTGAGAAATAACTATTAAACTTCATTTTACCATTTTACTCGTATTTTATTTACAGTCCATACGCAAATGCCCGCACCTTGGCCTTAACCCCGGCCATAAGATTCTGCACAACCTGTGAATCAACCGTTTTTTGCATGTAAACCCATACTTTCTTCAGTTCCTCGACTGTCTTTACTACCTTAAGTCGTTTAAGAAGGTGCTGCTTCATAATCGCCCAGTACTTCTCGATGGGGCGGAGCTCGGAGTGTTGGGAGGGTTGAACATTTTCGGCACGAAATTGACCTTATTGTCCGCATACGACTTCAGCACGTCCTTGGAGTAGTGGCATGAGGTCCAAATCCGGCCAGAAGATTGTTGGGACGTTGTGGGCCTTTCAGGAGAGGGAAGCAGCCGCTTCTGGAGGCACTCTTTATGTACACCTGTCCGTTCATCGTGTCCTGGGTCACGAAAGGTGCACTCCGCTTCCCGCACGTGCAGATGGCTTGCCAAACCAGGAATTTCTTCGCAAATTTGGACATCTTCTGAGTGCGGACATGCTCCGGAACGCTGAACTTATCCTTGGCCGTGAAAAACAGGTTGCCGGGAATCTGTTTGAAGTCGGCCTTCACATATGCTTTCTGTCGTCCATGATGCAGCATTCAACTTTCGTCAGCATGTTGAGGTACAACTTCCTGGCACGGGTTTTGGCGGACTTGTTCTGCTTCTCGTCGCGATTATGGGCCTTTTGTACCTTGAACGTTCGAAGCTCCAGCCTTAGTTTTGGCCTTCTGGACAAAACTTCGGCTTAGGTGCAGCTTCTTAGCCACATCCCGAACGGAGGCGTTCGGATTTCGGTTGAAGGCCCCAACTACGCGGTTGTGATTTTTGGTGTTGTACGGAATACTTTTTCCTTCACTTCTGGGCTTCCGATCGGTGGTCAACCGATCCTCGAACCAGCTTAATCACTCGCGACACTGTGGAATTCGCGATTCCCAACGTTTTAGCGATGGAACGATGCGGAGAGATCCTTGTTCTCGTGATGAATGCGCAAGATTTTATCACGCACGAGCTGTTCTTTTGACTCCATTCAGGACTTTTAAAACTTGCAGGATGTAAATAATGCACTCATGAACTACAAATTTTACATTAAATTCTACCCAACGGTTAAAAAGTTAGAGCAATTTCATAGTGTGGCAATTTCATCGTGGACACCTCTAGGTCATCAAAACTGTCCTTGAGTTCAGAACGTAAGATCTACAGTAGTAAATGTAGAGTTTTGGGTTGTACAAAGTAACGCTACGTATTCAACCATACTTAGTGAATATTTCAGAACGTAAATAAACATTACGAGATAAACTGAGATGGTCGGGGTCGTCGAAACTTTTCTGAAGTTCAGAACATAAGTACTACAGTTGTAACATGTAGCTTGATGGGCTATATAAGGTGACTATATGTATCCAAACATATTCAATGAATCTTTTTTATAGCTTCTCTGATCCTCTATATTATCCAAACTGTCTTGGCGTTCAAAACTTAAGAATAACAGTTGTAACAGTAATTTTAAGCTAATACAAAGTTATAATGAATATTCAAACAGATTCTATTAATATAGCTTAAAGCGTAACAACATTATAAAGCACTATGACATATTCTGGGTCACTCAAACTATCCTTGAGATCAGAACATAGGACGTACAGTTACAAAAACAGCTTTCTGGGCTATTCAAAGCTACGTTGTGTATTGAAATATATTCAGTGAATATCATGGATGACCAACAGACATTGTGAGATAATCTTTAAGGTTATCCAAACTATAGCTTACAGCTTTCTAGACCCGAACAAAGTATCAATATGTATTTGACCAATTTAAATTAGTTTTGTGGAAGGTAAGCAGATAGAATAAGATATCTTGGGAAGTTCTAGGTCACCAAAACTGCTCTAGAAGTTCAGACGTTTGGAACTACAGTTGTAACATTAGCTTTTTAGCCTATGAGAGGTGACGATATGAGTTCACCCACATCCAGTGAATCTGCTCTAAGGTTCTTATCAGATTATCTTGAGATGATTCAAGGTTCATAAGAACTGACTTAAGTTCAGAACTTAAGATATACAATAGACAAGTGACTACACAGATAAAAAGAAACACTGAATTTTCTGCGTTATCTAATGCTACATAGAGGAATGCTAGATTTGGCTGAAAGATAATGGGATATTTCATCTAAATTTGAGCCAGATAACGCCTAAATCCAGCCTTTTGGTATGAAAGATTGCAAACAATATCGTTGTTTTACGCTCCTTTGGCTTGGAATTACATGTGAGGAAATTTTACGCGCTTGTTAAAATTAATTATTTTTTTTCGTGTATACATAACATATGTGACGATAACTGTTCAAACATGTAAGGATCATAGGATAATCTTGTTAGTTTTAGGTCATTCATAACTTGAGATTTCTGGTAGTAACAGAAGCTTTATGGGCTGTTCAAAGTTAAGTTAGTTTGTTTGGCATGAATATCCCACTATCCCATAATGTCTGTTAGGTCTTCCAGGGCATTCATTGAATATGTTAGAATATATATCATAATGTTGTAAAGCGGATGAAGCTACTGTAACAACTGTAGATCTTAAGTTCTGAACTTCAGGATAGTTTGGACGACCAAGTACAACTCAAAAAAATATATCCTACTCTTTTCAATCATTTCTACGTTATTGAGCACCAATTCAATCAGAACACACAAAAATGCATCTAAAATAGCGCTTGGAAAAATGTTTGGCCTGCAACGGTTAATTCAAGAGAATGCTGCATTGTACAATTACATTTAGTGGTGTAGTAATCATTCCGAGCAACCCAATGGAGCTGTACCTTATATACATTAATTGTTATGTTATGTATTCTCCGTGCGAGGAGTAACGATAATGATGTAGAAGGAGATGTTCGCTCATCACCATGAGGGCACCAGAGTGAACAATCAATGTTTTTAGCTAGAATGAAAGATGTGAAGAGAAAGTGTTGAAAGTACCGCCAGAGTGCGGCGGTGGGAAAATTAACAGATGTTTTTGAAAATTGAGCGAAAGGGCATGTATCCAATGGTACTCGAATAATCGTTACTCCTCGCACGGAGAATACATAACATAACAATTAATGTATGTAAACCCACAAATGGTGGTAACCATTAATTATACTGGTGGGGACCAGTATCGCATCGCTTCACGATGTTTCTCTCCGAGGTCTCTACGTTGGAGACGACGAGAAAACATTGAAGTGATCGTCAGTCGTTGCGAATCAAAACAAACCCAAAAAAAAAGGAGAGTTCTCTCCCCATGTGCGCACTCAGTAAACAGAGTGCACACAATAGATCAGCTAAGAATAAACTATACAAGCCACAGTGGTACATGAGCGTCTTTCCATGCGTCAATTTTTTGCCTGTTGAAGTGGCGGACTTGTTCTGTCGCTGCAACCTACCCCCGCAGTGGGATGTTAGGCAAAGATTGACGTCCGTAGTTCGAGTACCATTGGATACATGCCTTTCGTTCAATTTTCAAAAACATCTGTTAACTTTTCCTGCCTGCCGCACTCTGGCGGAACTTCAACACTTTCTCTTCACATCTTCATTCTAGCCAAAACATTGTTGTTCACTCTGGTGGCTCATGTGATGAGCGAACATCTCCTTCTACTGTACCTTATAGTTTTTTACGTCGATTTTCGAAGCAGTGCTGTTTTTTATGACGATTTTGAAATAATCCAAAAAGCCTAAGTGTTTTCTGAGGTTAGTTTCACTGGTGTTTAGTTAACCTACTCCTTCAATGGTGTGCTGTGGAGAGACTGTTCATATATTAGGCAACGTCCGGAGACCATTGTGGAAAACAAGATAACGACTTCCGGCTTTGTGAAAATGCCGCCGAACATCCTACAACATGGGGTATTTTTGGAACAGGCGACAACGTGTAGAGGCCAGAAATCGATGTCCGGACGCCACTGTGGGGGAAACCAAGATGGAGTTCTCCGGCTTGTGAAAAGCCGCCAAACTTACTGCCGATATGGGTATTTTCGGAGGGGGGAACGTTTAAAGGTCTTTGAAAATCGATGTCCGACACCGTTTGGTAAACTCAAAATAGAATCGCTGCTGCTTCAGGTTTGTTAAAAACCGATCTCAAAAACCATAGGGTCTTATGGGACAGTGATATCTTCCATCTTACCCTGCCGCTGCCGCTCGTGCCGCGTCATGCCTGCAGGCGCCCGAAAACCAATGGATTTGCTTCCCGACATGCATGTTCATGTTCGCCAGGTACTTTTTCACTGTGCGACCGGTTGAACCGACCTCCCGGGCAAGCGCACGCAACGATGTAGCCACCTATCTCTTCGGTCTTCCTCTTCAGCATCCTGGGTGTGGAGCTTCTTGTCGCTCAAGGTCGTCGGCCGTCCGGAACCGGGCTTTCTTTCTTGATGCTCGGAGTGCTGTCTAACAGCGTCAAGATGCCGTGAATGCCGGTACGGAGAATATCCGGCGTCCGGCATGTGCGCCGCACGATGTCCGCGCCTGATACGCCGCACACTTCTGAACGGAGTTGCTTCACTGTTTTTTGCCATCACGATTAGAGTTAGACCGATAGAGCTGTCAAATTTTGTCTGCAGACCCGCGGGTTACTAAGTGATTGATGCTGCATGGAAAGTTTCGTCAGTGCGGGTGAAGGTAAACCGGCGAAAAGACCGGCAATTTTTGTTCATTTTTTTAATGCAAACGTTAGCTATAGACTTCGTTGTCATCCATCCAGTAGAAAGCACTGGCACCAACTCCCGGATCAGTACCTAGTGAAACATATCACCGGATATCACCGCCGGTCCGGTCCGATGGCGGCATTCCCGAAACTGGAGTAGAATCGCGGAGTGAGCATAACAGTTCTTGGTCCCCTTTTTAACAAGGCTGAGTTCAGGGACGTTCCATGGGCGGTGACCACTTCGTCCCACAGAATCCGTACTTCCCTGGTCGGTTCTGGTGGATGAGCTGGAAAGATTGGCAAATCCCAGCGTCGCGGAAAATCTTCTGAAGTTGATCTCTTTATCGGCGAGCCTCCGGATGTATCCCTTCTCCACACACTCGGTAATCTTTAGCTTGCATGATTTTTGTCATTTCTGGGTCCTTCTCCATCCTTTTCTTCAGGCACTGGAATCAAGCTTCCAGCGCCATTGACCGACTGTTAGGAAAGCGGGCAGGTCAGGTGGTATCGCCAAAGGCGGTCCAATAGATTCGCATCGATCTTCTTCACGGCGGGCAGATTGACTGAAGCAGTAATAACGCTCGCCCATCTTCAACTCGACAGGCGCGCATTATCCGATTAAGTCAGCAACTGAGGGGCTGTCTTGAAGGCGAAGTAGTCCCTTCATGGCTTTGTGTAACTCTTCGTCTGTTTGGGCCGCTCACAGGGGCACTCATTGAAAGTGTGTAATGAAGTAGGTTCGACTGAGTTCTCACACCTCTAGTCCTCCCACAAACGGTCCGTATCCAAGCTGCGTGGCTCCCATGGCTGGTTCTCAAAGTTCTGAAAATGTGGTTGCGAAGCTACCACCCTGGTTTTAGTACTACTGAATTCACACAGAATTCCAAACCGCTGAGACTCTACACAGATAAAAAAGACACACTCGAATAATTCGGCGTTATCTAACGGCACATAGAGGGAATCCTCAGATTTGGCAGAAAATAATGGGACATACTGGTGTAAGTTTGATCCAGATAACGCCTAAATCCAGCCGGTTGTGGCGAAAGATTGCAAACAATATCGTTGTTTTCGCTTGCCCTTGGCCTCGGAATTACACGAGGGGAAATCAATCGCGCTTGTTAAAATTAATTATTTTTTTCTGTGTAGAAGAAATGTCCAACAAAAATAATTAAAAATTCTAAGACAAAAACCATTGCAATCTTCAAATGCAATAATCACCTCTCTCGAGATGATAAGCAATACCTCTAAGGAAATCAACTGTTATTCTTACACGCTGGTGAAAAAAAAAACCTTCATAAATGATGCATAAAAATATGAAAATTTGGCTCTGTAAAAAGTTAATTCGATTGGAGCCTGGGTGTCAAATAAATGATTAAAAAAAAGAAAAAAAACCTCACAGAAAATACCACCTAACAAGCGCAAAATCGGCTTCGTTTAATTCCCAATAAAGGAGGCGTAAACAGCAATTTGTTGTAGTTCTTGATAAGCCATAACAACAACAGTTGCAATCTTTCATACAACAAGATTGATTCAGGCGTTATCTGGCTTAAATTACAATATCCTATTAGTTTTCTAACAAATCGAGCATTACCTCTATGTGCATACATATCGCAGAAAATCCAATGACTTTTTATCTGTGCTAAAAACCGAATAGACAAGGTTAAAAAATAAGAAAAGATAATATAAATCAAAGCATATAAGATTGCATATAAAAAGTCAAATGTAATAAATTTTAAAAATAAAGAAGTTACGAAAAAAACAACAACGACGGCAACTTTTTTTCTATTTCCACGAACGTTCGTCCGATTCATTGCAGTTGCAAAAATTCAACGAAAAGAAACATCACTAATCCTTAAGGAGTCGTACTTTCCATTAAACCTGTTAGTAAAAGTACACTTTTGTGGTATTTGTTACTTTTGGAGGAGATTACCTAATATAGGAGGTATTGGATGTTTACTTTTCACTTATTTATGATATATCAGTCAAAGTCAAATAAGACATTGTATTCATTTTTGCCGAGAAAAAATGCGCACAGATAAAAAGAACATTTTCTGCGTTATGTTATGCACATACAGGGAATGCTAGATTTGCAGAAAAATAAAAGTGATATTTTAAGTAGTTCTGTCAGATAACGCCTGAATCAATCCTGTTGTGGCGAAAGATTGCCAACATTTGCTGTATGGCTCACTTCCAAAAGACTGAAACCAACGGTGTTGTTTAGCGCCTCCTTCGCTTGAACAAACGAAGGGAAAATTTTCTATGCGCTATAAATGAATTATTTTTTTTCTGTGCGTAGTTAGCATGCCCGTGTAAAAAACCGCATCATATATGTAGACAATATTGGGGCCGATGTTGAAAATTTAATAACGCAAACATGACCCTGTTTAAAGAATGAGTTTTTATGTATTTGTTTAAAACATATTACAATTTGGATACTTTTTAGAGCAAAACTAGTCTTGTATCCTGACATTGTTTCATTGAAATTGGTAAAAGTAATTCTCTTTTTAATAAAAAATCAGCATTTTGACACATCGGCGTTGTTCTCAAAAGTGAGCCATTACTCAGAAAGATATTAGGCTTTACCGTGATATATGTAAAAGTGGGGCCATACATAAACCACGCAGACTTTTTAGGGGAGGGGGGGAGGTTGACCAGCTCCACGATCCATACAAAAATTCAAAAATTGTAAGGGAGAAAAGTGTACAAGGGGAGGGGGTGGTCTGAGATTTTCAAAAATGAGTCTTGCCGGTTGCAGGAACAGACCTTTAAGATAAATTCAAAAGTGCTGCATCCCTAATGTTTGTTTTCTCCAATCATTTCCAAGGCCAACATTAGATTAGGCGAACTGAAGCTTTAAATAATGGCTTTCGTTGTCATTTTTCTTTTACAAAGTGTCACAACACAAATTTCAAGTATCTCCTGGGCGAAGAAGCTAATCTTTATTTGCTGATACATTCAATTAAATGAATTGGTATTCAAACCTCTGATAAATTAGTTTGTTTACAAAAGTAGTTTCACCTCAATCAAATGTTGGCGCTGATATGTTGTTTTTCCGTACCATCATCAACCTCAGTTCCCGGTGTCGAAAACCAAACTATATTGCTGAGAACAACAACCACTGTAACGCACCCAACATCAGATCAACTTTTAAAGAGCAAGAGGTTAAAATCGTACCATCATCATAATCACTCCTTCAACCGGGAAGAATTTCAATGAACTCGTCACTATTTCTACCCAACAATCACCACATCCCTGTTCCCGTGCCCCGCCTTCTGCTGTATTATTTCAGCGTTTAGAGGGGGGCGACGGTGCTTCAACGGTTCAGCGGCGGTAGCAAACACAGGAACTGATCGTCACTGCCGCAGCGGGAAGCCATATCCAGTCGTCAGATTGCGTCCGGTGCTGGCGCAAAGCTCTTAGGTTCCGTTTTCTGAAACCCATCGACTTTTCCGCGTGCAACAATTTCCATCAATTCACTTTGCCTAAACGACCGGTGCATTCTGCCAAATGTTAGTGGAAGGTGGAGCAGGGCGAGCTCATTTTATCCCGTTCACTTCGACAGTTCGAGTCATAGCCTTTCTGCTAGCGCCGTTAATTATTTTACTGAGCAGCTTCCGTAGCTGAACTAACTTTGCATATCTTTCACAGTCTTCACATCGTCGGAGGAGGGGAGGGGGGCGTATCACGCGTTTTTGCGCATTTAGAAAGAATTTCTGCAACCTGAATCCAACAATACCCTACCGACAGGATCTGTGCTGCAGCCGGGATTGGTGATGGGCAGTCTTTTGCTTTTTCAGTGCATTCCGAGCAGTCAGCAGTTATGCACATACACACAATCACTCTATTACTTTACTTGACGGGCCCGACCATTACACGCAGGACGAGACAGGCCGGGCAGGAATTTCAGTGGTAGTAAGTGGGCTTCCGTGCGGCAGGGACTGTCGGCGCCATCATTAAGGCGACCGTCATGGTTGGTGCGATGGACTGGAGATTTGTCAAAACAAAATGGAGTTGTGCAAAAGTGAGTTTATGACGTGTCACAGTGGACAAATATTATGTTTAAACGTACGAAAATGTCCTTTATTATGGCCGACCATAGTTAAGCTTTTAGTTCAACATTGACAGGGCAGAGTTGCTTGAGTGTATCGTCAATCCTACGGTCGTTTC
>JASCZW010001314.1:0-39254 GCA_034211315.2 Aedes japonicus | reverse complement strand
CCCACCCCTGATCAACTGAGCTCGTCAACCTTATAAAAATTGTATTATTGTTTTAATAATTCATGTGTTGTCCTTTTAATCATATTTATGTTTTAAAACGTGAAAATCGATCAAAAATCCACACGTTCGGCAGTGGTGTAGAAAAGATATGGGATGAAATCTCCAAAAGTGAGCCAAGTATAGTCCACTATAGGAAGGGCACACCACTTGCAGTGTATTTAATTATTCCCCAATAGGTGTTGAGAAGGGTAATCAAACACCAATTGAACATAAAAATGTCTATAACTGCATTACCAAGATGTAGGCACTCGGAGTGTCTGCAGTTTGGATTCGGATTTAGGAACGAATGGCATGGAAACTCAAAGGATATTGGAAACAAACCGATATCAATATTTGGCATCTACTTTTGCGATGGAGCAGTTATGCAGCGCTGATAAACGTTCACTTAAATGAGCAATATATTTTAAATTTACATATTTAAATACTTAATTTAAATACTAACCATGAGCCATGAGCATGAGCATAATTGACCGCCCAAGATTGGTACTCCGTTATGGCCAGAGAAAACCAACAGATGATGCACACTTAGAAAATTTTACAGTATTCGGTAGTTTTTTACCGAACATTCAACAGCTGAACGTTCGGTAATCCGATTTTCCGGATTTCGGTGAAATTTTACAGCATTCCGGTTATAATTAAATTACCGAACCTTGAGCTGTTGAATGTTCGGTATAAAAAATACCGAATACTGTAAAACTTTCTAAGTGTGTGCTTGGCTAAAGCCTTTCCACGGTAAATTTCGGACACTTTTCTTTCAGTGTATACACTATATCTATAGATTTTAAAATATTTCACGAATCACTGAAATATTTTACTATTATGACAGCTAAGACTCGCCACTTTATGTCGTAGTACAACATGTTAACATTCTTGTTATATTCAGACGCAAGCGCAAACGCATTTTGTACGAACGTCAACTAAACCCGAATTGATCGGTGCGCGATCTTGCCAAGAAACTAAAACTACCAAAAAGTACCGTGTGTTGTGTTTGCAAATTGACTGTGAATCGGAAGGTTAGAAGTGGAACAAATCGAAAAGTATGCTCTCGACAAATTGACAAGAAGGTGGTCGCCATTAATGTGAAAAATCCCAATCTTTCTGTGCGAAATGTGCCTCGCAAAGTTGAGAAGTCAAAATCATACGTACAAAAAGTTAAGCAGTCGCAAAGACTGAAGGCATACAAAGTGAAAAAGGTGCCCAACCGTGATGAAAAGCAAATTTTCACTGCAAAATGTCATGCTAAGGAGCAAGAAACCAATTTTTACCAAACATTTTCTTGTATCATAATAAACAACAAAACATACGTACTCTAAGACTTTAAACAGCTTCCGGGTCTGGCTTTTTACACCCCAATGCAAAGGAGTGTTTCCGGACAAAAAAGGTGTCCAAATTCCAGGAGAAGTATTTGATTTGGCAGGTCATATGTAGTTGTGGTCGAAAATCCAAAAGGTTTGTCACTACCGATATAGATGTGTACAAGAATGAATGTCTGTCAAAGCGGTTGCTACCGTTTATCAGAAACCACGGCCTCCAGCTCTGTTTTAGCCTCTTGTCACTATGCGAAATCCGTCCTGGAAGGGTATAAGGTACAAGAGGTCAAATACGTGCCAAAAACACTGTTTTGGCCTCTTGTCACTATGCGAAATCCGTGCTGGGTACAGGTCAAATACGTGCCAAGAGCAGCCAATCCACCAAACTGTCCAGAACTTCCCCCAATAGAGAAGTACTGGGCGCTAGTTAAGCGAAAACTCTTCGAAACTAATAAGAAAGCAAATGGTACCGATGACTTCAAGAGAAGATGGAGAATCGTCACGGCGGGCGTATCTGAGGATACCGTACGGGTATCGGGTGGCGGGTGTACTACAGAACGTTTGAGAATTTTACAGAAAGAAAGATTAACATTTTAATTAACTGTTTCAAATGTAGATATAACTCTGTTATTGTGAAATAAACAATCGGTTTTGTTGAATTATGTGTAATGCCAGGCAATGCCAGCGCAAGCCTCGCCCGAATGCAGGCCAAATAAGGAAAGGGTAGGAATTTGTTGACGTGATACTCGCTTTATTGGCAGCCGAGACCACCTCTGCACTTTTACGAGAAATCACTGGGATTTTGTTTAACAGGATTGGGTGTGTATTGATAAACGATAAGCTAAATTCAAGCGGTGTTTAATAAAACATTCAAATATTTCTGATTTAAACCAATTTATACCAACAGTAAGGATGCTATTGAGCCCACTTACAGATTGTGATGGTGGTTCTTCATTGAAAAAATAAGATGATTTTTTAAAATGCTTGAAATCCGATTAGAACCGATTTCAATAAATAATTAAGGATGCTATTGAAGCCACTCGTAAAATGGGATAGTGGTTTACCTGCTTCAGGATATGGTGGCAGGGTGAGCATGGTGAATCAATATTATGAATAACAATTAAAGATCCCACAAATGGCGCCCACCCCACACGATGATACACGGTTTTGGTTTCATACTACTCAGATACACTCCACTTGATACGACGACACGATACCATGAAAATAATATCTTTCATTGAAATTATATCTTTGATATTTGCTATAAGTACCTAACGTATGCTTTAAAGGTAAGTGTGTGGTTTGTTCATTTTGTGCAAGGTAGCTGCTAGGTAGAGAGGTTATTAAAGTAAAGACACAAATCAAATTTAAGCGTCGAACAAGGAGGAGTATAATCGCTATGAAGGAAAAACATTTGAATATAATATATAATTAAATTTGGATTGGATATTAGATTAAATGCTAATACGGGGCACACGCTGCCCGCACCACATTGCCCTACGCGTGGACAAAGTTTTTTAACAATCTGAGACCCTTCCTCTCTTGCAAAAATTTAATAGATTCAACAAATCTATTTAACTGGATACCTCTTATGAAGATTTTGGTGAATTGTTGCTATCACTGAAAATGAACGAACCCGTGCTTAAGCGAGGAACCCCTGAGCTCTACACTTCAACGCTTTACAACATTTCTTGCATTTCATCATCAACCGAATTAAGATCATTAAAGCCTCATGAGTGATCGAATTTGCACTGAACAGGAAAAAATATTGTTTCAAAATTATAAGTATAATACAATCATGCATTTATAGTGTAAAGTATCCGACCACTCATAAAGCTCACGCATTCCAGGGGTAATTATTTTCTATTATTGAGAAATCTTCCCGTTTCATTTAATAAAAAAAAAGTTATTTCTTAATGACAGCCAAAACTGCAAGTATTCCCGCATAATCACAAACCATTCCTGGACCATTTCCCTTATTGTTGACGACCGTTTCCGTTGTTGTTGTTGTTGTTGTTGTTGTTGTTGTTGTTGTTGTTGTTGTTTTTATAGAGGGACTTTAACTACTAAGGTCATTCGTCCCTGCCGATATTGTAACGACATTTACCCTTATAGTTGACAACTACAAACTAACACTCTCCTATATAGTGTTAACTGTATGCCAGATGATAAAAGGACAAATAACAATATGCTGAATAAGCGGTTAAGTTCAGTCACCATAAAAAATGGCAATTTTTACGAACAAAATTTTTGCTGTACTGTATGCCAAAATTTTGGTTTATAATCCAGACCGAAGGCAAATATTAAAAAACCTTTCAATGACAATATGGCATACTACCAATAAGTGTTAATGTAGCGGCTATATGGTGGAAACAAGATTAAACTATTTGTTATCAATAACATAAAATAATATATAATAATAATATATATAACATAAAATAATATATATACGATATGAAGATTTTTAAATTGTTTTTCGTTATGTGGGTTAGCTGACGGCTGCGAAAATAGTCTAACACTGCTGAAGCCAACATTTACCCTAGGTAAATTTACTTGTTTTTAATTCGTATGAAATTTCCACAACGATTCTACGCAAAAGTAATTTGTAATTGCTTCTCCGCATGACCTCATTATTGAGGATTTCTTCTCTGGGTGTGGTAGTATGATTTCTGAAAATGAAGTACACTCAAATAACTCAACGAGGAAATTTTATCAGAAATGCCGTATAAAATCAACTCCGTTCTTGGAACATATTTTTCAAATGAATCCCTATACATATCATGCGTGAACCATTTCGGATGTACTATCGCTAAAATGAAAATAAAACACATTATTCAACGCTGAAATTATATGCATATAACATATTCGGTACATACATTGCACATAACTTTGACAGACCCGATTTCATTGCGGAATCATATGTGTTATATGTACACATATCAGCCGTATCGACTTAGTTTTTTTTTTGATCTTATGAATGGTAAGTGTCTTATTTTAATTTATTAAAACAAACTGAATATACAACTGTTTTTGTTTGTTGAATGTAGCATTGTAATAAAAGAGCTTTCGACCACCCAACTAACATGTTTAGTTGCCTAAGCCGAAGTTAAGAACTTCTAAGCTGTTTTATAATCGTATAAAAGCAAGTGAAGCTGAATAAGCTATAAGCAGAATTAAAAAATCGATACAGTACTTATGCGTAATTTAACACAGCTTTAACAAAACATTTAGCTCTAGGTTGCATACTTTTAAAAGAAAGCTCTTATGCGAACAATGTTTGTCTGCATTTTCAAGCTTGTTTATGTAGCTAAAAAATATATCGGTTAAGCTTTTGAATTATCATCCTGTGTTCTCTTACACAGTTTTATTTGTTATCTTTGTTATAGCTTTCAAAAGCCTTTGTATTAAAAATACCTTAGCCGCTATATAGCGTAGTGATTATAGCTGTATAGAATGTTGTATAAGTACACTGAGCGAACAAATCGAGAGGAATTCATTCGAATATCGTATGGATATTTGCCAGAAAACATTATTGCAAGTTATATACGATTCCCCTAATGGAAAGAAGTTCATATGACGGTCGTATGAATATTTTCCTCACATGAAAAAAAAAAGTTGCAAACGGGTTTCGAACCATGAACCTCGGCATCCAGAGGCGAGCCTCAATCCCACGAGACTATACACGCCTGATAAGTGATGTCAATTGAAAGTGTATAAGAGGCGTGCTTTTGTCGACCAATACAACAATAATCATTCCGTACGATCTCTTATGGAATGAGCCTTAGACCCTTGCTTTGTAGCTCATAGTTCCGATCGTACGGATAATTTGCTGTGTGTAGTTGTGGCAACTATGCAGTTATTTATATTGAGTTGCAATTCATAGCTAAGTAAGCGTATTCATTTCATGTTATGTTAACCACCTTACAGCCATTTATCTGAGCTGTCAAACGAAATGAAACCGTCCGTTTTATCAAGCAGAGTATTTAGATTTCATAATGTTTCGAAGGATTTACAAAAAATTAAAAAATGCGGTACTTACTTTTGAAAACGAAATCTGTGAAAGTATGAAGCTTATTTGAGGAATATATATTCAGAGATTCGTGTAATTGACATTGCTGATGATCGCCATAATTCTGGAAACATAAGTACGCGTTGTAATTTTAAATTATGAATTTCCTAAAACTGTTTTGTGCAAGTTTTAAGGAACCAGTTGAACCACCTGACCAAATATCAACAGACCGCCCAATAAGTAACCGAGTTTCGGGGACGGCCGAAAGTTGCTTTCGAATAAACGATATACATTCCAAGTGTATTCCGGAAAGGTGTAGAAGTGAAAATTGCTTTAGTTATTAGATCATACCTGTTGTGATGATCTTCAGGTAATCAAGCATAACATTTCCCACCTCGCATTAAAGGATCTCTTAGCAATACCTAAAAGTCAATACTATGACAGTCATCTACCATCAGATCCTGGAACATTGGAACTCCTTCGAGTACTCCGGTTGTCGATATTCCAGGTGGACAATATTGGCACCAAGGCCTAGAAAGTTTCCTTCGAAGCTGTCTTGCAGATCCAAGCGAAAATATCACAATTCAACTGAACATCAATATCTAAGGCTTACCTATTAACAATAGTTCCAAGTACCAGCTATGGCCTATTTTGTGCAACATACACCGTATGTCGCATATCAAACCAACGGTAATCGGAATATTTCACGACAAATCTAAGCCCCATACAGTCAACGATTTTTTGCATCCATTCGGAACTGGTTCCTCTACTTTTAAACGGATTAATTATTAACGGCCAAATAAATACGCTGCGGATCAGGTGCTTTATCTGTGACTCGCTTACACGAGCGTTTGGTAAAGGTATACAAGATGTTATGTTTATAGACTATTTTACCGAATGCCAGGAGCTATTTTGCTCCTCACAGCAGGTAGGGAGATACCTCCTGTCAATGTTAATTCATGAAAATGTACATTAGCTGATCAGAAACGTCTCATAAAATGGTCTATTAAGCTTTTTGACGTTTAATCACCTTTCCCTTTCTAGCACATGCAGAGGAATGATGGTTTGTTTTCCTCCAAAACATTTCCTCCCTTACTTGCACTCCTTTGTTTTAAATGGCGCCGTAGTGTGCGTGCGTTCAAGATCACTAAGCCTAATAGCCAGCAGCCCGAGAAAATAATAACTTTTGTTCTGGTCGTTTCAAGTGTTAAAACATCAAAATTGAGAGCAAAAACGGTTCCTGTAACATCAAATTTCAAACTTGTTCTGTTATCGGTGAGAACAAAATGAAAACTCATTTTACTCCTGTTGATAACAAAACGAGCACTCCACTTGCTGAGAATATAAAAATATAGTAACGTGAAACAAAAAAAAAAACTAATTTCGATTTCAATTTTGTCAGTCTTAAACTTCGCTGTTTCAATTCGCTTCTGGTTGCAGAATTTGTTCCGGATTTGCTATTGTTGTTAGGCATTACTCGGGGAAAATTGTTTGTACAATATGCAAATATTTTATTATAGGCAAGTACTGTCATGCTATGCATCATTGTACCACAGACAAACAGCCGTTTTTTTTTTGAATATTTGCTCTCGAGCGAAAAAAGCTTGTTTGCTTTGCAACAAACAATATTACACACATGCTCGATACAATGTCAGGGTTTCAGATGGTGAAGGTTTTGTGCTCCGTTAAACCATAGACTAACTCTAAGACCAGTAGGTCCCATACAAAAACGATTTTTTTCTTGGCTCAGTCACTGACTGAGTCAGTCAGTACTAGTACAACGGTCCCAAGCTTAATATTTCGCCGATAATAATGAACTCACACGAACACTCTCTCCAAATATTCTGTCAAAATAACACAGCAAATCAAAACAAGAAGCGCAAATATATGTGCTGTCAGGTGCTGGCTTCAGGTGTAATTCAGACCAAGGGGTTCTACAACAGTGAACCAATTTCAAATCGCTAGTTGCATATTGATTGTTGATTCAACTTTAGGTTATCTGTGGGAAAACAGACCAGTTATACAGGACGATCGATACGATAGCGTGCGTGCATTAAACGTCACTAAACTTAATAGTATGGATAAGAGACATATCGAATAGAGAGTAAAAATTAACTAGCCGTTGCAATCTTCAGTCTTAAAGCCCACACGCAATGTGGACGGAAACGGAACGGAAATGGCAAGTTTGACAGTTGTCGGAAATGACGTCGATATGTCCAATTGGAATCAACTTCAATCTATTCTGTTTTCTATCCGACAAGCAGGTTTAGTTAGATTGGGCTATTCCGCTGCTGTCGCCGTTCCGCTTCCGTTATCACTACGATTGAGCCTTTACTGTGCACATGCATCGTAACTAATATTTTTATCATCGGAATAAAGAAAGAGCCATGTCCCTAAAGGTATGCATTTCATGTAAAACATAGAAATCACTGAACGTCATTCTGATCCCAAAACGGCGTGAGCGCCCGGAAGGTATGCAATGACTAATACGAAGTTCGATTCAGTTCGCATAGTAATTATTGGCGTACACATGAGTACATACGCTTCTAAGAAAGAATTACCCAAATCAAATTTTTTCACCCATCAGCAAGTTCAGTGCATAGAGTTAAAATTTATTCTAGGATGAAAACTCAATTTTGGGTAATTACATTTCAGATACCAACGGCTAAAATATACCTTATGTTGTGTACTAACATTTCAAGTGCCAATCACGCTCGTTCAGGTCTCAGTTTCGTATTTCCATGCTAAATGTCAAATACAGTGAATAAAACAGTCCATAATTCTAGGAGACGAGCTAGCCCTGGAGGTTAAAAGTCACCTTAATAAAGATAGGGTACGGGACGGGTTTTAAGCAGTTTATTCGGCACCTGAGACATTTGATGCTATTAACTTCTGGTCTATCAGCACATACCTTTAGCAACGAGCATTATACTCAGAAAATTTCATAGCTATGGAATAAAGTTCCCAATTGCAGGGACTTTTTTAAAACTTGCGGATTGATTTCCGATCAAAACAATGTTTACTTCAGTTCCATAATTTGTACGTACACTATCAATATTGAAGGAGTGCACTTAGGGAATCCAACTTGAAAAGAGAAGAACACACCGAGTGGTGATAAATCTAACAGCTCCCATGTTAAAGTATAGGAAGAAACTTTTAAAAGGCTTCTAGAAAATTGAAATGAAATTCTTATTAACAGCGATTTGTTGTATGAAATCCAAAACTACTCCACAATGACATTTTCAGCACAATAAAAATAGAATTAAAATTGTACCACTATTGTGCAGTTTTGGATTTTTATTACATCATACAACAAACCACTTTTAATTAGAAGTTCATTTGAATTAATAAATAATTTAACTCAGTGTTCAACATCACATCCTGGCAACAAGCCTAGCTGTGAGAGGGGACTACCCCATATGGCACAAGGTCATTTAGCGCAAGCTCGTTTGGCATAAAGTTGTTTGGCATAATGTCATTTGGCATAAGATGTTGTGTATAAACGGTCATTTGGCATAAAGACAGTCCCAAGCTCAATAATGCGCCCCTAATAATGAACTCACACGACCACACTCTCAAATATTCTGCCAAAATAACACAGCAAATCAAAACAAAGGCGCAAATCTGTACAGCAAGGTGCTGGCTTCAAGGTGTACTTCGGACCAAGGGGTTCTACAACAGTGATCCAACTTAAAATCGCTAGTTGCATATTGATTGTTGGCATAATTGTCCCATGTTGCAAAAGTTGTAGTTGAGAAAAAAGCGTAAGTTTTGCATCACTATTCTGTAGTGGTAATATTCGTGGTAAAACCCACAAATTTATGATTGGCATGTTGCTGAGTTTCGATGGAATCTGTGGTATTACAAACAATAAGATTATTTTTGTATGTAAAATGCGATGTAAAATATTCAGTGGGACTAACATGCGTAGAATCTTGCCTTGCTGCAGAAAATTCTAGGCATATCAGTCACACTGCATGATGTATTGATGGATCGTTGGCGTTAGAATTTACGTTTTCAAATAGACATGCCATGTGCATTATTGTTTATGATTATTTTTTATCACCATAGCATCGTTAGAAACACTCTATCAAATGCAAATGGTGGCTTATATAGACAATTTATTGTAAATGTTTTCATGTCAAAGTCATTGTAAGTTTGCATATAAGCCCATTGTCAATGCTGAGTGTCGAGTTGTTCCTACAAAGAATGTTGTAAACTTAAATAAATTTTTCTTCTAAGATCTCTTTAGAAAAGTCGTAGTGGGACTTTCATGCCTAGAATTTCAACATGGGACAATCCATCTTGATGTTTTTTTTGATAAAAACTCAGAACAAAGTATATAATTTTTTGTTTGTATCCAATAGTATAGTTAAAAAAATAAGCACTAGAATTTGTCCAAAAGCAACATGGAACAGTTATGCTTAGAACGGCAGCTGTGGCCATAATTATAATTTGGCATAATTTAGACATTCAAGATTCAACTGGTATTTTGGCATTGGAGCCGCAGTTTGAGAAATATAATTACGATCGAAAATCTGTAAACTAACGTTTCATCAGAAACATTTGGCATAATGACGGATTAACATGTATACTATAAAATTTGATCAATTTCATAGCAACTAACCAATTTCATTTGGAATTATGGTTTTGTTACAAAAATTTAACTTTTAGAAAAATACAAATTATTTATTATAATAATTATATCATAGATTGTAAAATAATTTAAGAAAATTTTAAACAACAGTCTAGTTCCCTGGGCACTGGTTAACCCTTGAGATAGTTTAACGTCAACTACCAGGTCTCAGGGCTGGTCTTTTTCTTTACCATTTTGGAAAGAAGCACACAAGTGTTGCCAGATCAGTGGAAATGCAGTCCACTTCAGATTGACCTAAGTATGCCTCGTACAAAACTGAAAAGATATATCAATACATTAAGTAATTATAGGAGATTTGAACATTAATGTAGTCATTACCACATAGGGGAACTGTTCCATTATTCATCTCATGACCCATTATTCATATTAATCGGAATGTATGTTTGATCTATCAACCAATTGATTCCTTTTGTTGCTTGCTTTCAACAACAAAGCCATCAATCATTTATTTTCGGACAACACGAATTGCAAAGTGATGGGATGAAAATGAGAATGGTAATCCTACACACTTAGATTTTTTTTACAGAAATCTGTAAAGTTTTACCGAATTCGCAACAGCTGAACGTTCGGTAACCTGATTTTACGGATTTCGGTTAAATTTTACCGATATTCGGTAAATTTTTTACAGATTTCTGCAAAATTTCACCGAAATCCGTAAAAAAGGATTACCAAAGGTTCAGCTGTTGAGAATTCGGTAAAACATTACAGATTTCTGTAAAAAAAATCTAAGTGTGTAGATGATATACTTGTATCTAGGTCTTTTAGCGTGAGACAATTTTGCCTAAATAATTCTAGATACACAGTTTTCAAAAAGTAAAAGATAAAACGCAGCTTTTAGAGTGTGAATCGACATTGGACGTTGTATTAACTCAACAGAGCAAGCAGAACATGAAAGCCAAACAAACTACTCAAATCACGAAGGCGCAAATAATATTGAGTATACTGAAAAGGACCCGCATATTCATGGCGAAACTGCATTTAGCAACACATTAAGTGGAGTGGGATTCATATCACAGAATGGCACGAAGCGGCTCCAGACAAACAGAAATGCAAACATGAAGAAACTCACAAACTTCAAAACTTCAAAAAGCTGAAGAAATAACGAAGACAAGGAAAACTTGTAAACGTGACACTGAGAAATTAAATAACAAAAAGACGAAAAGACAAAACGCCACCACACAAAACACATGGACAGGACTGAGAGAAAGGAAGAGCAAACTTGAAAATTTGACACTTTTGCGGCAGTTACAACAGCGCCTCCATGGACGGCCTGATCCTTGCATGGCTGGTTTAATGCTTCAAAAGGAGTTAAGGTATATCATTCTAACACACAAACGTGGCTCCTTCCGAATCATTTGCAAAAGTTTATTCTTGGACACGTTCCGTGTACGGCTGGTAAAATGATTCAAAAAGAATTTACGCAACGATTTCATTAAGGGCCTGAAGTAGAGGTTTCTACTCTATTTAGAGTTCCGCCAGTAAACCTCCATAAAAAATAAAATAAAGAACAGCCTAATTAGTCAAGAAGGGAGATTACAAAACTTCCTATACTGGGCTATTTGTAACAATTACGTTTCAGTTGGTTAGAATGAACTATGCCAAACATAACTTAGCAAAACATATGTTTAGTCAATCCAAAAATCCACTGTTCAACATCAGAGAAGAAACCATTTGATTTTATAATTCTAACTTTAGCCCTGAAATCTATGAATGTCATATTTTGAAGAACAGCTCATTTAAAAAGAAGGGAATATTACAATGGATAAAAACTTATGGCAATGATATTACGCCAATTACATTATGCCATATGGTCATTATCCCACTTTCATTCTAAATTATTTCGAGAGTATTATGCTAAATTGTGATTATGCCAAACAGCATTATGCCAAATGACCACTTAGCTCAAGTTATTGTTATGCCAAATGGCTTTATGCTAAACGACTTTATGCCAAACGACCATATGCCAAATGACCTTATGCCATATAGGCTTCCCTCCTGTGAGAGAGAGTTTATAAAGACTTGCTCTTCCGCTACACGCGTTTAAATGCAAAATACACAAAGGCAAAATTTGAGCGAACTTCTTCAGCTGGTAAGAAACTGATAGTTTTCGAGATGATATACTTTAAATCTTCAAAATGACAGTAATAAATTGGTAATCAATCAGGATTTATGCATCGAAGCATAAGCCCGATAGCAAGAGCTTATGATCGTATCATTAAAAGTGAAATAATTTGGAAAATGTAGGAGTTTTTGACCTGTATCCTAACAACTGATTAAAATAGTGACCCCTGATTAAGCCGTTCCCTACCCTATCACATTGTCCAGCAGTCATGTAGGCTTTTGTCACAAACGGCCAAATGATGGTCATAGTCTTATGCCTTGTTCAGACTCCAGAGTTATAACATGTTATAACGGTTGAAAAATAATCTCAACAAGAAATTCATCATCAAGATTGGCTTATAACATGTTATTGCTGATTTCGGAGCTTACAAATTGATACATATAAAATTTCGAGAAGGCTATTGCAGTCGATATTGCACTTAAACACGTCAAAAATGAACAACCTTCGCAGCATAACTGGACGACTCACCAGGGGTTGTAAATCGAGGAGTTCGCATCGATGTTCTTATGGCGATAGGATCACTGCATACCTAATGAAGTAATAGCTTCTGGACTCTCTCAGTATGAGCGAAATGGACGGCATGATACGGAGCCCAAACCTGCACTCCATATTCAAGTATACTGCGAACTACAGCGCAGACCAGGGCCTTCAGTGCATGTACGTCACTAAAATGGGCTGTGTTTCCGCGTAGGAATCCTACATCGCATTGGCTTCCGTTGTCACTGAGATGTGTTCGTTAAAGCGAAGTTTACTATCAAGTATGACGCCAAAGTCCTTGATCGACGTGACTCTTTCTTATGGCAAATTGTTCAGCCCGTAATCAAAAGATACAGTAGTCTGACATCGGGTGAACGTCATTACTTTACATTTTACCGCATTCATCAGTATTCCGTTCATCTCGCAACAAGTTTAAACACGTTCAATATCAGCTTCGACAAGCGACTCACAAGCGACTTAATCACGCGAAACAGCTTTAAGTCATCTGCATAGAGCAGTTTTCCAGACTTGAGGCACATATCATTGATGAAGACAAGAAGGTAGTCCCAATAGCCAATTCGTAAGGAAACTTATTAAACGCTTTTGAAAAGTCAACGTAGATGGCGTCAACCTGACACCACTTCTCCAGTTCATTGTGTCGAAAGCCGGAACTTATATCGTACGCTGCTTTGAAATAGATTAAAAGACGACGTGTAGGTGTTTCTGCTGCACTTCTCAGATCACGGAAATCGGATCCATAGGCCAACATGACGTCCATTTCCCCTATAATTCATGGTAGAATACACAACTAAGGGAGTTTTCCAGCGGCTATCAATATTTCGCGTTTACCTTCACGGCAACCTGATTTTGATTTCTGATGATATTTTTAATTGTGTTAATATTTTACGTTGGCTTCACTGTTTCACTCTAGGTGGAATTCATCCGCTTGTTGATTTCACCACTTATGTTGTTGCTTAGTCAACCATAAACGAACTAAACTATTAGTATAGGCATAGAGCCCTTCTTGCTGATCTAGTGCACCGTGTTTATGTAGAATTGGAACACCATTAATAACTATAGTCACTAGATTCATAGTCTGGCGGATACAACGACGGGAGCCAATTTAGCGAACTATTGTGTGTCAGTTGGCGGGCCAATCAGGCATATCTCGAGTAATTCATGTTAAGCGCCTAAAAGTCATTTTGTAAGAATGACTTTCAATATAATTTCTCTTGAATCTCAATCCACTCTCGTAAAAAATGAAAGCAGCATTTGGTAGAAAGATATTGGTTCTACCATATGGAGTAGCAGGATATGGTGGGATTCTCGGAATTCGTGAGAAATCAACGTTTAAAGTTATTGTTTACAAATGGCTTTTAGGTCCTTAACATAAAATTACTCGAGATATCTTTCGATTAACTCGCCGAAATGACAGTTCAAGTGGCTCCATCATTGTATCCGCCAGTTATGAATCTGGTGACTATATTAATAACTATCCTCTGTGAGACAGGACTGCTAGGATTGGTTCTTCTGGAACAAATAAAGGAGATGCATTCTTTCGGCAAGTAAAATCAAACAGCATATTATTTGAAAAGTTTTTTCGTATATTTCATTTAAAGGGATATTTCCTCTATTGATCATCATCGATAAATATCTACACGAATAAAATAAAATGCGAAAATTAAAACAAAAAACTAATAGAGGATTAGAAACAAGCAACAATGACTAATTGAGCTTTCAGCATACACGCTTAATATAATAAACAAAAATCTGGTGCCCGATAAAACGTACATAATAGTTAATCTACTACATAGAATCAATTCACGCTCTCTTGCCATCATTGTTATAATCACATTATCATCATCAATATCATCAGCATTGGCTAGCAAAGAGGGGGGGGGGGGAGCAAAGAAAGAGGTTTCTCTTGTTAGACGTATTGCGTGGAATTGACTTTGATTCACAACAATCAATCATTTTCTTGCTTCACATAGGAAATACTCTTATCTAGGTCTAGAGTTAGTACGATTTAATCTTGCTAAAACTACAACAACCAAGATTGTTTGTTTATAATTCATTTTTTGTTTTCACAGATACGTTACCAGATTTTTGCTCCTTTTCTTCATTTCTTTCTCTTTTATACAGTTCAGTCTAAATTAGTTTTTTTTTCGTTCTTTAATTTGCATTCTAGTCTCATGCTGTTTACATTTGACTACTAACGCATTCGAAAAATATAAATAACTTTTTTGTATACAAATTATTTCGAAACATGCGAATACATATAAAAATATACAATCAACAAATTTTCTTAACATTAGAAGGTTTAAAAAAAGGGCTTGGGTTGTATACGAAAAAGAAAAAGATAATAATTTGATATACTACCGATAGAATCGCTTGAGCGCGAATTGCATTCTGCCTTATTGAACTAACATTGTTTGCCTTGTAGAGCATACGCATTTTATAGTAAAATATAACGTGTAGAAAAAGTACAACTTTCTCTCTCTCTCTCTTTCTCACTCTCTCGCTCCTTTTCTTTCCCAGTTTGTATACACTCGCATCACACTTCCATCGTCGCGTAGCGCCCTCTCCGTTACTTGAGGTGATTCGGACGTTGCCATTCGGTAATTTCTTCATCATGTTCCAGACTTGTATCCGGAGTCATGCGTTCGGTTAACCAAAATTCATTAATGGCAACAATTTCTTCGCCGACGCCCGAGCAAACCGGATTTCTCCGCTGCACCACCTAGAATTTGAAACAGTGAGTAAATCATCGTTTGAGTGTGAAACGCTAGTTTACTAACCCATGAAGATCTTCTTGATCATCAGCGGTTTGTTTCCAGCGGGCAGTCGAAGCCACCCTCGATAGAATCGAGACCAGCGCCGTCCTTCAAGTTTCCACCATTCAGCTGCCCTCGATCGGCAAGGCGTTTCATCTGAAATCATGAAGCCGAATAATTTGAATAAGAAGAACCTCCTAGAAAACCACGGTGACTTACCACTAGCAGGAGTGATTGAGGAACATTTGGACTCATCGGCTGAGAGCAGGCCATCTTCGGAGGCGGTTCCGTCGAAGACACTTTCCGCTTGTGGAACGAAAGACATTCTTAGTACAAAACATCATCCCCACTGAAGTCCCAAACAGCTTACCTTCGTTGAAACGATGTCAGATCCAGGTCGAGTGACCGCGACGCTTTGTGCTGGATCTTGATCTTGCGTTCATAGTCGGGAATTTCGTTCTTCTCAGCCAGCGAGCTGGGCAGTCCCAACGATGGCCTCTTGGTCTTGGACAGGGTGTTATTGTCGATAACCAACGATTTAGAGCGGGTTATCACCATGACCACTTCAGGGCGAGGGTCTACAACAAAAGGGAAATTTCGCGTAAGTTCATTGCCATAGTTCATAGATCCGCAGACGAAACATACCTTAAGTACACTGAGCGACTCCCGATGGGTTAGCCCACACGTACTCGATCCATTGATGGAGAGAATGCGATCACCTCGCCGTAGTCTTCGATCCTTCTCCGCCGGGAGTTGTTCAGGATTTGGCGATCTGCATGTAAAATGTCAGTGGCACCAACAACCCTTTGAATTCAATCCGAACTTTATCCAACTCACCGTAATCTCCTTGGCCTCATGGTCAGCCATAAAGCCGGGAATTGATTCCGATGCTGGATTCGGGTTTCCCTCTGTAGCACGATCACGAATGCTTCCGGTGTGGCCAGCGGAGGATCGGCCTCTTCGATGATCAGCTGTAGGTCCTGTGGTGTGATCAGACTGTGGCTGCTTCCCAACGACGAGGAAGCTACCGTAGTCCGAGGGTGCTCTGCAGCGTTTGAAGATCCAGAGCAATTTGCCACGGCATTACCGAGCATGCTGTTCGTCTGCAGTGAGGAAACTCCCGACGATGATGAAGCAAGGGAATCCACGATGAGAAACGATCGTGATTGTTGTTATTATTGACTGTGGTGGTGGTGGAAGGCGTTGATTTGGCTATTGGCGCGGGACTTTCCTTTGCCACGGTTTTAATTGGTGCGGAACGACAGTGCTGTTATTAGACTTTGCCTCAAACGACTTTTTCGAATCTCTGCCAGATTCAGCTTTTTCATCAACCGATGATCCTGGTCGCGCCTAGCTGGGGCGTGGATTTCCTCTGCCGTTTTGAAATTTGCTCCGAGAACGATCGAGCAAACTTTTTGACATCGGTCTTGTTGGAACCTCTGGTTCCTTGGCGACGATCGTCTTAGCCGCTTCATGGCGAACCCACTTGGCCAAGATCGGACATTGTACTTCGTCGATCCACTGTCTACCGACATGCTCTTGGCAGAAGAAAGCGATCTTCTCCTTCACAACCTCCACCGGTTTCTGCAAGACGACCACTTCCGTTTCAACGCTGGCGTTCTCCTCGACATCCAGGAAACCCTCAACGTAGGAAGCAACCTTGATTGCCTTATCTACAATACTGTCAACCGTATCTACCACCTTGTAGTGGGTCAGTTCCTTCTCTTCGAATCCATTCGATTTTCCACCATTTCAATCGATCCCTTGGCTTCGATTTGGTCTTCGTTCACTCCTCTTCATAGCCATCCGTACTGTCGCCATCCTCGTAGCGTTTAGTCTTTCCATTGGCGGCATCTTCAATTTTCAGATCACCGCGTCCACTGCGACTCTTTGCCGAAATTGGTACATTCTTCCTATTCATGGTCATCTCATTCGACGAAGACTTGGAAATGCGACGACTCATGTCAATCGCTGGGGTGCTTCCCACTGGGCTGCAGCTCGCCTGCGAACCGGAACTCGAAGTCAACGTCGAGTTCGAACTAACAATCGAGGTGTTGGTCTCCAGAACTGAGCGTTCGCGTTAAGAACGTACTTCTCCGGAGGGATTAGACAACCGGTGAAACCGGAGGCGATGAAATACGAGAACTCATTACCGAATCGCTGTCGTCACTCTCTCGGTGGCTGCGTTGATCCGGCCCCTTCGGCGGTGGATATACGAGAGACGTTCGGGGTTTCGCTGGAGGAACAGGAGGCAATGGCCTGCGGAAGCCTTGCTCGTCAGATCCGGTTTCGATTCAGGCTTGGCTGATGCACCGTTAAGGTTGCGGAAAATACTCTTATGGGGTACGCCCAGTTCTGGAGTGGTTGGTTTAGGAGCAACCATCGGTTGAATGAACTTCCATTGGATTTGGCGGGCGTGAGGGCGTTGCCGTTTTGCGATTGTACAAGTTATCCGGCATCTTGTTAAGTACGTTCGAGGAAGAGGATTTTCTCCGAGTCTTTGCTCTTGATGATTGGCAGGCCAATGATCTTGGAAGTCAGGCAAGACTTCCGTTTCCGGTACCTTTTCTGGAATAGCCAACCCACGCAGTTTGGACATGGACTTCTTCCGTTGTTCGAGCAGGTTTTGTGATGGATGATTCGTCTTTCTTCAACGTTGCTGTTGATTGTCGCGAGGCTATTGCCGTTCGAGTATCCGGAAAAACCGTTGTTCTCGAAAGGTTTTGGCATTGCCGAACATTGCTCCGTTTTCCAGTTTGCTTTCACCGTTCGATGCCATGGTAGACCGTTTGATGGATTCAAATTCTCCACGCTGTAAGCTTTGCCCAAAACCACCGGTTTCGATGTTTCCAGTCCAAATTTGGTCTTGTACGACCCGTTCTCCACGGTTCTGAAGTCCGACCCACTCTGCACGCTGTCCACTTCGTCCAGATTTTCCACGCTATGTGCCTTTTTCCTCAGCGTTGCGTAGGCTTCAGGTGGATCCACTGCTTTCCTTGTGAAACCGCTCTCACCCAGTAAATTCTCGAGCTCTTGGTGAAATCCTTGGAAAACTTTCTCCAGCACGGGTGAGCCTTCGGATTCAAGAAGCAGCTCACTGGCACCGCCTCCGGATCCGTTGGAGAACATGGCGATCTTGTCGCGAACGCTGCGTTCCGACTTCTCGTCCCTTGCGCCAGTTCGATCCGACCAGCGTAATTCGCGAGGGAGGTTTGTTGATTTCGTGTGTCAAACGACCGGCGGCGGGATTCCTCCTTAGACAGGGGAAGAGTGGCGCTGGAAATCTCAGTGGGATCAGCGAGTTGCTTCGCATCGGGATGGGAAAATCGGTGGCTTCGCGAAGGTGGTCTGTTCCGATTGATTCTGGTCCAGTGGCTTCAGGACCAGATCCTGACGGAAGACTTTGCGGGGTACCGCCGGTGGTGGCTTTTCGGCAGGTCGGAATGTCGTCGTAGCTGGAAGGGTGGAAGAAAGGAGATAGAAGTTAGTGGATGTTTTTGTGGTTGAGTGCTTATATTTCAAAGACCGAATTTGTGTTAATAAACAATGACTTCCGTAGCCAGTTTCGAACAAAATCTTGCACAAGCAAATGAGATACTACCTATTTGAATGTGCTGTTTGGAAGCTTATCTGCAGCTTCCGAGAATTAGCCGATAAGCTCATTGCACCGAGTTAAATTTTGGCGCTGATTTATTGTACACTCTGAAAAATTGTCACATCGGACTAACGTGAAAACATAGGTGGTTTTCGACCACCATATTTTTCAGGTAACTTTTATCCGGCTGCCCGAATAAAAAAATCTCATAGATTTACAATTGAATATATTGTAACCATACAATAGAATCTATAGTATTTACAATTAATAGTATTGTTCACAACGATAAAATGACAATTGAAGTTATTTTTTCTACAATAGAGTCTAATGTAAATTGAGACATCCACAATAGAAGAGGGGGGTTGTTATGTATCTTAACTGTAGAAAAAGTCATTATTTTCAGAATAAATTTGAGTCAATTACTATTAATTGTATTGTTTCACAATTGTTGAAAATCCTAGCATATGGAGTGTATTGTAGATCTATTGTAATGACAATATACATTTTACATTTATCTGATTCATGAACAATAAGATTTATGGTCAGAAATAGATTTTTATGTTATTTTATATTATTGTATTGTAATTGTATGGTTATTTTTATCCGGCTGGCAAGTAGTAAAGATTTGCGCTTTGATAAACTACTGGAATTTTCAGGTGAATAGAACACGATTTTCACGTACTGCTTACGTGAAAAATATGTGAGAAGTACAGGAAATTAAGTCACTTTTATGTTAAATTGGGAATTATTTTATGCTCAAAACTAATAGGATGAATATAGGGGGGAATCTTCCGGTCCGCCTCTAGGCATCTTGCTTTGAGGTACCATGTGGTTCTCCACCGATTGCCTGTCGATCTGCTTAACTTGGAAGACGTCTGCATTGAGTTATCTCAAATTATAATGATCCATTATAATTTGATTACAAAACATTGCGATTGGTTGATAATGATATCATCAAGGATTGTTCTTTTTGACTATTGTATTTTTTGACTATTATATAACATACAACTAAATGTATTTTTTTTGTTAATTTGCAATTTCCGTCCAATTCCAGTGAGCGAGATATGGCGCTATAACTTTGGCAAATTATTGCCCGGCTTTTGGTTCAAATTTCAAAAGTCCACCCACAAGTGAAAGGAGCATGATATAATCTTTCTAGCATCTATGCTCCCAACGATTAAATACAAATTATGTATTCTATATGGAAGTTTGTGGTACGGGAGGTCCACGCTTTCTTCCTTCGAAGTAGTAGAGCGATTTTAGACACTCTTTTTGGAATCGCTCTATTTCTTGGAGTCCTCTCTACGGCACATGCTACGCAGTTCACCTGACCTGTCACAAAACATGTTGTATTCAAGAAGTTGTCATTTTCCAGGATGCCTTCAAGAATTGGCTGCGTTAGTGTGAGATTAGATTAGATTAGATTAGAAACTAATAGGATGAATGTAGGCAGCAATGCGTCAAAAAAAAATTTGACAGCTGTTAGGGCGGGCCTAGGGCGAACCCAGTTCCGCACTGGCAGGAACCGAAAACGACATAAGTTCATGATTTTTGTCTGTGGTTTCAAATCGTCGAAAACCAACATCAGCGAATTTCAGGAAAATTAAATTACGTTTGGCAAGTGACACAGCCACGGATCGTACACGGATCTTTTTGAATCGGATGTCAGGAACCTGGACGGTGCCGCCAAGATGCGCCTGCTGCTAAGGAATTTGGACACTCTGTCAAATACCCGGTGCGTCAACTGCATCCTGCGGAAGTTTCACTTGTCGATTTTTTTGTGAACAGACCTTCTTTTACAACAAGCGGTACCAGGGCTTCCAGCTGGTCAAGTCGAAAGCGGAGGACATCTACGGCTGCGTGGCTATCAAGTGTTCAATCAACAGACCGGCGATCCAAGCAATCAACGCGTCGGGCAAGCCGCAATAATATCCACAAGGGACTCTATAAATTTACTCGATTGTTTCGCAGCATTAAGTCAGCACCGGGGGTGGCTCAGCAATTGGTGCTCGCTGGACTCAAAAGCTTCTGTGCTTACCTAAATGACGTCTCAGTGGGTAGTAGAATCACGAAGAACAGACATCTTAGCTTGAGTGTCCGCCGTGTGTAAATTTCTGCAACTGACATTTTAAAATTACAGCTCGTTTCCGATAGTTTTGGTGAATCGTATGTTGATGGCGCCACCTGCGCGCCTCGAAATTAGATGGGCGCTGTCAATTTTAGGTTGGTGAAACCTGGGCTAGGCGGTGCTGATGTTCCAACGGTTTGCTTTTGAAAGTTTACACAGTAAATAGAGAAAAGACTGTTCGAGCCTGGATGTCTGTTTTCTGTGGTAGAATCAAGGAGCAGCACGTCCGGAACCTCGACCGTTTCGTAAGTCGTCTACAGGAATACGGTTTCACCACGAGACTCGAAAAATGCAGCTTTAACATGCGCCAAATCGGATAACTGGATCCAGATAATGTCGCCGCCATTGCCAATATGCCCCCACTACTCGATCTGCAGACACTTTAGGCACAGGCATGTTCCAGAGATGCAAAAGTTGCAGTATCCCATGGATCAACTCCTGAAAACCGGGAACGATTGGGGTTGGCGAAAAAAATGCCAGAATTCTTTCGTTATATTCAACGAACTTTGATGAACTTTGATCAATATGAAACAAGTGATTTGAAATTGGGTCACTGTTATGGAACCACTGAGACCGAAGTACACATTGCAGCCTGCACCTTGCAATACATTCTTGTGTATTTCAGTTCTAGAATTCTTGTTTTTGTTTTGATTCGCTGTGTTATTTTGACAGAATCTCTGAGGTTGTGTTGGTGTGAGTAACGATATTAGGGGCAAATCATTAAGCTCCGGACCAATGTCTGGAACTTCTTGAGCCAAAAATTGTTTCAATTTTCTTCTTGACTATCCAGCCGCTGCTATAAGGCTCAGTTCGATATCGTGGTATCCGCAGCGGTCTCATCGATTGGTATTGGAGCTAGGATCGCTCACCGGTTTCCCGACGGTACCGTGAAAGCAATATATGATGCATCAAGAAGCATTACAAATCACGAATAAAACTACAGCCAGTTTGAGAAGGAGGAGTTAGCTTTGATTTTTGTTGTAAGTTGATTCCATTGAACACTTTTTGCTGAAAACAGATTCCAAATCGTCGTTGTCCATATTCAGGTCTGAAAATGGCATCCCCGTCTATAATGCTAATAGGTTACAACGCTGATCGCTGACTGTTCCTCTGTACGATTTTACCAGCGGCTGGATAGTCATGAAGAAAATGAATACAGTTTTTGTCATAGGAAATACCAGCACATCCCATCATCCTAAACCATAACTCACATCGAAGAACTCCTTAATATCCTTAAAACCAATATTGTAGTGCCAAAAAAGCGCAAGAATTTACTGCAAGGTGAAAACCAAGAGGTTCTACAACAGTGATCCAATTTTAAATCGCAAGCATCGTATTGATTGTCGATTTTACCATCGAATTGGACACTGACAGTTTTGGCTACGCAAATATTCTGCCTAGACTGTTAAAAAAATACTCGGCATGATGACGAGTACGTTATAGCGTCGATCGAGCTGAAGAATACGTTCCAGTATATTGTTCAACAATCGCTGGAATTTTTTCCGATAGCATACAAGTCGAAACCAGTGCAGACTCTGTCTTCCGAGAAATTATTCAGTATATCCAGCAAGACTGACCTACCCAGAAGGCCGATGTCACCCACTCTTGTCAACAATTCTACCTTCGCAATGGCCTAGGCTGGTCTCGTCGATAACTGGTACTATTTTATCCTAATCGATGCACACACGAAATGGCCTGACATTGTTCCAACCTGACCAATAACAACGTCAGCATTACTCGACATACTCCAACAAATCGTTTGCTTTGGAATACTGCAGATGCTGGTTAGCAACAATGAACGTCAGTTTGAATCAAAGAGTGTTATATATTGATTTCATCAACTTAATTCGATGAACACATTTTAATTCGCTGAAAATCGAAATGACAGAAAATGCGCAGATGCTTAATTTAGCAACATAGTGTGTGTGTTGCAATATTGATCGACATGACTTAATCGGAAATCTTTCACTGTGACTTGACTGCAAATTGCATGAAACTGACTGCGCTTGATTCTAATGAGACACCCCTTGGTTCGAAAGGTACTGTGACATAAACGGAATACTTCATTTGAAAACACCACCTTTCCACCCGCAGTCCAATGGGCTTGCAGAAAGATTCGGTGATACTTTCAAACCAGCCATCAAGAAAATTACAGCGGGAGGAAAGGTCTTACTGAAGCAATCACTACGCTCCTGTTTTGCTACCTTTCGATGTCTAGTTGAAACGCTCCTAAAAGGAAATAATACTGTTTGCTAGACCGATTTGAATGTCGTTGGATTTACTCAAGCAACCAAACAAGATGACCAGTTCAACCAAAAACATAGAAGCAAAACCATCAAAAACATAGAAGCAAAAACAAGGCTCTGAACCAAAGTTCTTCAGATGTAAACGATCCGGAATTCGATCCACCATTTGAGCCTCCGGATGAAGCCTCATAACAGCGGCCTGGACCGTCCGAGAATAGGAAAGAGCAACGCCTTAAACAGCCAGAGCCGAATTTACTTCGCCATGCCTCGCGAAACCGGAAACCTCCGGTGACGTATGACCAATGGGTGTCTCACTGGAATCGAATTTATTGAATAAATCGAATTTGAATTTAACAAAATGGAAATCTTTATTGATGTAAAGCCAAGCCTTGCTCCACGTATTTGCTTCAAATATTATGGCTTGGTTCAAAAATAGGAATTGAAACTAACTTCTAAATTTTCTAAATTGATTTTCTTGATGATAGCAATGTATTACTTACGACCTATTAAAAATTTGCTCAAGAATTAAGTGATTTTTCACATTAATGAAAGTGTATAATTAGAGAGTAACAAAAATAGCAACTGTTCTCAATGACGTTTATACAAGGTCCGGGCCACCAGGCTTAACGGTATTCGTGAGAGTGGAAATGTATAGTGGTATTTGTGTTTCCTCACGATGTATATCTTTATACACGGCACAACTGTTTATGGTGATGTCAAACTATCAGTTCACAGTATAGAATGTTATGGTAGTTTGACGTCGGCGCTCGCATGCCCAGCAATGTTTACTGTATTTTTGCTTCCAACACAAGTAAACTGCCTGGTGGTCCGGACCTTGTATAAACGCCATTGAAACAGAACGGCAAACGGCAAGTTTGACAGTTTTCGCAATAGACTTCAATATCTCCAACTAGAATCGGATCTTGCCTGTTTTTTTTTTTTCATGATAGCAGGCTTACTCAGATCGGGCTTTTCCGTTGCCGTTGTCGTTCAGCTTTCGTTATCATTGTGTTTGGGCCATTATGCTTGTGCTTACACGCTAAGACAAGAATACGGAGAAGACGGTACAAAAATACCAAAAACCGCACAAAAGCACCGACAAACCGACATGTAACTCAATCTTCACTATTGATAAAGAATCCATAACGACCGATTCGAATGTGCAGCGATCCCATCTTTCAAAACCGACAAACATAAGCAATTCTGCCATTAGGTATTTACGGATGAAGCCGTTATTTACATTTCTCGAGTAATTCATGATTAGGGCCTAAAAGCCATTTGTTAACAATGACTAAACGTTGATCTCTCACGAATCACGAGAATCTCGCTTTATCTAGCTACTCCATAAGGTAGAACTAACATTCTTCTACCAGATGATGCTTTCATTTCATGAGAGTGATTTAAGATTCAAGAGAAGTCGACATTTAAAGTCATTGTTTACAAATGGCTTTTAGGCCCTTAACAAGAATTACTCGAGATTTGTTTGTTAGGCCCTAATGAAAATATTGTAAAATTATCGGTTAATATGGATCACCAAAAATTCAGTAGTGTTCACACTTAGAAAATTTTACAGTCTTCGGTAATTTTTTACCGAACTTTCAACAGCTGAACGTTCGGTAATCCGATTTAACGGATTTCGGTAAAATTTGACAAGTTCCGGTAATTTGTTTACCGGAATACTGTAAAATTTCACCGAAATCCGGTAAATCAGATTACCGAACGTTCAGCTGTTGAAAGTTCAGTAAAAAGTTACCGAATACTGTAAAATTTCCTAAGTGAGTTGGAAAGGGCAGAAGCGTTTAATTACATTTTTTTATAGTTCTTTTTACCGATTTTTAAATCAAATTTAGGTAAAAAAAGAACGAAAACATTTCGATAATTTCGTCGAATTTGTCGTCATTGAAAACTAGCCTAATTAATCCACCACGGTCATTTTGAAGAGGAAGAGTTCGCTCATTCGATAGAATTGGAGGCATACACGGTAAGCTTCCTTTACTCATTAATGGGTACGATTTATTATTATTGTTATTCCTCCTGTGGAAATTTTTACGCATTTTACCGTAAAACGGCGTCTACCCATTCAAATGGGTAGGCGTCGTTTTTCAGTAAAATGCGTAAAAAAACCACAGGAGGCATAACAATAATAATAAATCGTACCCATTAATGGGTAAAGGAAGCTTACCGTGTACAGCCTTTGTGCCATGAGAAATTCTGGAAAAAAATGCGAAATGGGCGAATCTGCTTTTGTAAACAAACATTTAAATTTAGGTTTTTCAGCGAACAAAAGCTCAATTTGAAAAATTAAGAACACAATCGGATAAAAGAAAACTTTTGCCAGCCAACCCAAGTAACAATCAAAACATATTTCAAGAATGAATTATAATTGTTTGTATTATAAATGTACTATAAATGTTTAGCAAAACATGTCACGTTCGGAGCGGTTTCGATCCCTCGTATTTTGTTTATGACTGAACTAAATCAGTAACGATTGGGCAAAAAATACTTTACACTGCTTCGAGTGATTTATACACACTTAGAAAATTTTACAGTCTTCGGTAATTTTTTACCGAACTTTCAACAGCTGAACGTTCGGTAATCGAATTTACCGGGTTTCGGTGAAATTTCACAGTATTCCGGTAAAAAAATTACCGGAACTTGTCAAATTTTACCGAAGTCCGTTAAATTGGATTACCGAACTGTTCAGCTGTTGAAAGTTCGGTAAAAAATTACCGAATACTGTAAAATTTTCTAAGTGTGTACTTTGTTATTGTTCCAAAAAACATTGTTAAACACATTTATAAAATATGAACATGATTTTATAGATAATTCAAAACGTTTTTTTTTTTAAGATGAATTCGTTGAACAAGATTTTGGTTTCACTTTTAACACTGACTTAGCAAAGAAGCTTCAAACCTATCACTCCAAGGACTAGTGTTCAAATCCCATTCTTGGGGATGTTGTATTTTTGTAAGTGTATTTATTTTTTTCCACATCATGTTCACTTATAGCGCTTTTAATGTTATATTAAAGTATGAAATAAAGAATTATACACTTATATTGATTAGCTGTATTGGTCATTGGATAGTATTTTCAACTTGTTTATAACAAGCTGTGTTGCTTGGGAACTTATTCGCTAAAACAAACTCGATTTAAATGTTTGTTTACAAAAGCAGATTCACCCATTTCGCGTATTTCTGCGGAATCTACGGAAGAAGCAATTGTTTGCATTTGTCAGTTAGGCCCGAATGCAAAGTCTTTGTCGTTTCTTAAATCCACTATAGTCAAAAATTAAGTAAAATCAAGCGTAACGTAAAATCAAAAAGTCTCATAGATTAACAATAAAATGTATTGTAACCATACAATAGGTAGGTATATACAACTAAAAATATTGCTCACAATGATAAGATAATGTAAATTGGAGGAATCGACAACAAAAATGGGGTTGTTGCTTATCTTAACTATAGCAAAAATCTCGTTTTTTCGCGAAAAAAATCGATTATGTCTGCTACTCGAGCTGACTTATATCCGGCAACTCAATTTTGACAGACACTTTATCTTGATCATTAACAAAGGGATTTTAATCGATTAATTTACTGTCAAGTTTGAGTATCATTAAAATTATTTCGCAAAATGGAACACATCCTAGGTACATTCTCCTCGGAAAGGCTTATTGCATTTCAAGCAAAACAATGCTTTCGGTCCTAAGTAGCATTGAGAGACTCTCTTTGTCGACTTTCTCTTTGCGTTCCTACGGCTATGTAAAAACAAGTTTAACTATTTTCAATATACAGTACGGTAGTATAAAGTGTGATAAGGGATGCAATACGTTGAAAACATCAGCAAATTGTTTAATAGACAAGCTATTAACCAAAGAGAAACTCGACGAAGAGAATCTCTCAATGTTACTAAGGACCTAATGCATTGTTTTGCTTGATTTCTTTAAACGAACACACTCTCAAACATAATTACAGAAATCCTTCAGATCGATACTCATCGAAACTCAATTCTTGCACTACGTGATTTAATTAATTCACCGATCAAATGTTACAACCCAACCGCTGACAGCCCCCTCCTGGCGTTTAGAGCTTCGGATTAACTAATCTTGGCCCGGCAACCTACCTGGAATGTTTATCTCCTTTGGCCGCGATCGCCACCGCCGCCGCCATCGTCTGGGCCTGTGTGACCGTCATACCGTTCGGCGTGGGTTCGCTGAAGTTCGGTGGAAACTCATGCCCGTCCGGTGGCAGCCGTGAGAATGCCGGTGGTGCTACTTTCGTACTGCCGCTGATGATGATCCCCCCTCCGGTCGATTGGTGCACGGTACTGGCAATAGCGGTCGCTGTCGTCGTCGTTGTCACCACATTGTTCAGCTGGTCCATAATCGTGACAGTCTGGTCGACTCCTTGGTCGTTGTCGATGTCGTCGTCGTCGTCGTCGGCGATGTGGCTGCTACTGGTGTTACGTTTGAGATGGTGGGCACTCGTCAGCGGGGCCGTGGAAGAATTGGTTGGTTCTGCAAAGATGGAAGGGAAAATGATGACATGAGAAATATGAGCTGCTATTAATTTTAATTTGTTTTGCTAAAGAACTAGATTTTGCTCGGTTGGGACGCACGATTCGATACACGATTATTCAGTTTTGTTGCACCACCCAGTCAGTGTGGTGACTCGCGTGGGAGATTTATCATCAAAGCGATCAACTCGAGAGAGGTGATGGGTTTCAATTACGCGCTGTCAGCCATATGATGAAAAACATGCGCATGCAAAGTAATGCACTTCTATCCCCTTGTTCATATGTGACTCAATAGCTTCGTCGTTTTGATTGGTCATGCATGTATGGCACGTCCAACACGTCCCTCTTTGATCGATCTTTGTTCAGATATGTGTGTAAACTGTAACTGGTTTGTTTGTTTGAAACACTTGGAATCAGTTAGTCAATCGACGTGCGCACTCAAACGTCACCGATGAATTGTTCCCATGCATCTGATTTTATTTACGGGAATCTTTGATCCCCAGTTCAACGCAAATTAATAATTCTTTCATTTTAGCAAATTGCGCCGAACGTAAACAAGCACTCACAGCCGGGGCTGGTCTAGGGTTAACTATTTCTCGAGAACATTTTTAAAAACTTGGAAACCGGGGGACCACATGCCTTGGCCATCTTCGACCCGGATCCGCGCTACGCTTTGATCAATTATCGAGATCCGAAACCGTTCAATCAACTCTTAAAGTACGCCGGCGCGCCTGGCTGAAGTAAGAGCAACCCATCAGCAGCGCCGAAACAAGTGAAGGAAAACCAGGAGAGAAAATCAATAAAGCTTCTTGATAACTAACTTTGGGCCGCCTCTGGCCTAAACGGCTTTGTCGGTGCGCGTTCTCGTTCCGGACATCATCGTTTAATCTGGAGCCGATGCCTAGCCAAGATCGACGACCGCTTAAATGCGTGACCTGACCTCTTAACTTTGCGCACTTCTTTCCGGAGGCTCTCGATGAATGAAAAGTGAACTTTGTTTAAACCCATCCCGAAGTAAAAGCCGGGAGTCATCGTGCGTTGGGAATATTGATTATATCGGTTTTCGATGATTTCGTTCGGGTGGTTTTTTTTTGTATCTCGTTTGGTGAGAATCAGTTTGTGCAGAGGTGTAAAGGAAATTGAAACTTTTTCTTGCAAAATTGACGTCGATTGATGCTTTCGGCGAGTGGAAAGCTGTTTATGAAGCTAATGAGTTCATTGTGCATGGATCAATTTGAAAAGAAAATGCATTTGTCAGTATCCGGCGAGTCAGAAATAGCTGGACTAAATGAAAGCAGTATCATGGCCTGGACGACATTCAGATCTACCTGTTTGGTACAGCTTAGAACCCATCCATTGTCATACACACGTTGAGAAAGAATTGACCTAAGTGATTCGATTGGTCGAGCCACATTTGCGAATTGTCCTTCTTTTATTTCGGGAGTTACATCAAGCAACGGTATATTTCGCATAATGGTATGATACAAGGCTAGGCCAGAACACAATGTTGTCATTTGTGTGGTGCTTTTAAAAAAATTAACTAGTATAGGAAGACATATTTTTGGTAAATAAGTCACCTAGAAACAGCAAAACCATTGCTTTTCTGATTATGGACGAGAGAAACTAGTTTCAGAAATGATTGCCCATACTTTTAGTTAGGGCTCAAATTTAAATTATAGTGCATACCTTAGCTTATCTGGAATTGATTTTTTTTTTTCGTCGGTAAAAAATCCGCTATCAGCTGCATCAGTACTGTTGGAAAAATTGAAATACTTTTCCGTCGAAGTTTACGACATTTACCAGGAAGCTCTTGTAGCTGCTTTTCGGTGTATTTCGGCCTCTCAGACCTCGAAAACCTTCGGATACCTTCTGACTCTAGTACTATAACGATTGAAGAAGAAGTTGTGATGAATTTGTTTGCCAGTTTTCTCGAACTTACGCCCGATTTGTTTTTCGTTTACGACACTCTTTCGACCAGGCTTGCTTCTTGTTATCAACTGCTCCTCATTTCTGGTATATCGTGCACATCCTTTAAGGCGTGCTTTTGGAACCCTTCTAGTTTAAAGTGTTTCACCAATTTTGATTTGGGGTACTGTCCAAACATCTGGAACACACGTTTTAGTAGATAGTTTGTTTCACTCACTTTCATCTTGAATAACTAAACGCAAATCTCGACTTGTTCATGATTAGGGCCTAAATGCCAAACAATCATTTCAAACATTGATCTCTCACGAATCAAAAGACTCCTACGGTATTCAGAAATTTTCATCTATATTTAATGAATAAAGCCTAGTATGCAGCTAACAAGTAAAGACCTGAAGTAATTTTTGCGATTTCTACCGAAGTAATCTTGACAACTGCTCTAGCATTAGTGGAATGTCAGTTTTCCTTGCGGAATAATTGAATTTTGATTGACACGACGTTGTTCTTGTACGCTTTTAAGCTTTCCAGATTACACGTGTTGATGTATACTAGTGGTCAAGTCTCTTAATAGACGTTACCTTAGAGATCAAAATATCATAAACATGTTTACATGACAACAATCTATATACTTTGTTAGTCGGAGCAGATGGCTAGCTTCAGATTTTTTTCTATTGAGCCTGCTTTTATTTGCCTATAGAGTCACCCATTGAAAAATGTTAATAAATTTTAAGTTGATTGGGAAACTCGGAAAATTTAAAATTCACACTCCACTTGTGCACACTGTAAAAATAGAAACCATAAAACCGGAACACTTTTCAAATTGTTTATAGTAAACGCGAGCAAATTCCTTTTAATTCCACCAGAAAATCTTATTTCTCGAGCGAAAGGCCTATTTCGTCTGCGTCTTACAAACTTCTTCAGTATCGAGTGACCAGCTACAATTGCTTATAAATTTCAGTGTTTCTAACTTTTGCAACTAGAAATTTATAAGAAACAAATCAACCGGTTTAATAACTCCTTTTTCAAGAATTTATTGTCGACTATAGACTCATCAACGGAATAAGAAAGACCAGCATATGCGCAAAAAATATCGGGTTTCTCTATGTCGATAATTATATTGATTAGTGGCTTCATTTTTAACAATCGAGTCACAACAAAAAATGCCACCCAATTTCAGATTGAATACTACAAAATTCATACATTTCGACATACGCAGCCTTCTACATATGATTACCTTCTGGAATTATCTACTATCATTGTTTAATTAACTGTTGTGTAAGGTTGGTAACCTTTGTTCGATTTAAAGGGTGATACGGTCAAAATTTGGTCAAGGGAAAACGCGTGTAAATCGGTGAAATCGTTTATTTAAAAAATCAAATTAAATTTCTTTTTCAAGTTCAATTAGTATAAAATTCAGGAAAAATATTCAGTTAGGCTTCCACTTTTCCAAATCCGAATTGCCGGGCCTTACGCTTGACCCCTGCCATCAGATTTTGTACAGCCACCTTGTCCACCTTCTTCGCCGCAGAAAGCCAGTTTGCCTTGAACTGCTGCTCGTCCTTAGCAGTTTTTTTGGTCTTCTTTAGGTTCCGCTTGACAATAGCCCAGTATTTCTCAATTGGGCGGAGCTCTGGCGTGTTGGGAGGGTTCTTGTCCTTGGGAACCACCTGCACGTTGTTGGCGGCGTACCACTCCATGGCCTTTTTACCGTAATGGCAAGATGCCAAATCCGGCCAAAACAGTACGGAACAACCGTGTTTCTTCAGGAAAGGCAGCAGACGTTTATTCAAACACTCTTTCACGTAAATTTCTTGGTTGACAGTCCCGGAAGCTATGAAAATGCTGCTTTTCAAGCCACAGGTACAGATGGCTTGCCAAACCAGATATTTCTTTGCGAACTTTGACAGTTTCGTGTGCTTGAAAATATCTGCTACCTTTCCCCTTCCTTTTGCCGTATAAAACTCCTGTCCCGGAAGCTGCTTGTAGTCGACTTTGACGTAGGTTTCGTCGTCCATTACCACGCAGTCAAACTTCGTCAGCATCGTCGTGTACAGCCTCCGGGATCGCGCTTGGCCGTCGTATTTTGTTTATCATCGCGATTTGGAGTCACTACCTTCTTGTAAGTCGATAGTCCGGCTCGTTTTTTGGCTCGATGCACGGTTGTAGACGATACACCCAGCTTATTTGCGGCATCTCGGAGAGATAGGTTAGGGTTTCGCTTGAAACTACCGGCAACTCTCTTTGTCGTCTCAGCGGCTTCGGGTTTTCGATTTTCCCCCGATCCAGACTTCCTGGCTGTCGACAAACGTTCCCCAAACACTTTAATTACATTTGTAACGGTTGATTTGGCAACTTTTAGCGATTTTGCCAACTTTGCGTGCGAGTAGCTCGGATTATCGCGATGCGTGAGCAAAATTTTGATACGCTGCTCTTCTTGCTTGGACGGCATTTTGACAACTGAAGAGTGAATTCCAAAATCAAAATAGGAGCAACATTCTACACACACATGTTCACACAAAATGAGGGGTGTTCAGGTTTTTTAAATGCAAAATTGAAAGAAATACGTCAAGTTGATATTGACCAAATTTTGACCGCATCGCCCTTTAATGCCGAATTTTCTCAGGTTTTGCGATTGAATGGCCACTCAGTCAGTTTTGTTTCAAATCCACACCAGACCGAATTCTACTGTAAATCTGTACCAAATCCACGAAAATTGCGAAGTATGCATTTCATTCAAATAAAACGATTAATTTCCTTTACGCTATCGGAAAATATCAGTGGGCGACCTCGATCCGTTTTTTACAGAATCAATTTTTAATTCAGGCTAATCGATATTTTTACATTGAATGTCGCCAGTCCTGTATTGCAGAAAATTGATTAAGAACCACTCAACACTTTGGCATTTCGTCTTGTTTAGCTACACCCAAAAACAAAATTCACATAATCAGTGGAATATATCCACTAGAAATTCACTTAACTTTCATGTGTTTCATGAAGTTGAAAATGGTTTGCAAAATTAAGTGAAACTTATTTGTCCAGTGAAATGTAAATCATCAGTCACGTAGAATTTCTTTTTCTATGTGATATTCATGTAAAAGTCACTAATTTTAGTATTGGAAAATATCTACATGCTTTTCCAGTAGTAGCTAAGCGAGATATTTTTTCAGTGTACTGTACTACACGGTCGTTTGCAAAAACCCATTAATGGGTGAAAAATACCCATTTTCTAGAAGTGCCTCCCCCCATTTAATGGGTAAACTCGATTAACGAATTGATGGGTAAAAGCAGATTAAGTGACAAAATGGGTATTTATTGACCCATTTTAAAGAAACCAGGTTTCCCTAAAATGGGCAAAGAATCATCAATGTTTGCATAAAGATAGTTTAGCAGTTTGATAGATTGTAAATTCATGGCATTCATGGTAAAATAACATGCTTTTTCTTGTTTTTATTCATGACTTTTCGGGTATAGTGAGGGAAATGACGAATCCATCAATAAATCAATATTTCAGCTTCCAACTTCTTTCTCAGTTCCTTAAAACTCCGTGAACACAAAACGATTTTTAACGCCAGATCTACAATCGATGATCTGGAGCACAAGTTTTGAAATATAAGGTACTGCCGTTTTACGCATAACTCTCCTATGTTCTATGGGATTCCGTATATACATGGGACAGTTATGCTTATAACGGCCGATTACTTATGTACAAAAAAAATCATTTGTCTTACTTGCGTTGTTCCGAGAGTGTATAGTTTTTAATATTATTAAATTTTTATTTTTACTCATTCCATGCTTGAGAAATTCCTCCATTTTATGACAGATAGGAATGCTATTATAAAATGAGCGTTTTGT
Organism: Aedes japonicus; assembly: GCA_034211315.2. Classification (NCBI taxonomy): domain Eukaryota; kingdom Metazoa; phylum Arthropoda; class Insecta; order Diptera; family Culicidae; genus Aedes; species Aedes japonicus. Next base: position 5,589 of record JASCZW010001314.1, on the reverse strand, counting down.
TACCCATTAATTGGTTTTCGCAAAAAACCGTGTATGCAAAGCTATCTGCAACTCTACACACGGAGATTCAGAGATAACCCATTTTATGTATAAAAATCACTCACCTTCGGCAGCTACATGAAGCTGTCAAAAAGAAGGGTGATTTCAAAAAATACAATATAAGGTAAAAGTACCCACCTTGAAACAGCTTCATGTTGTTCCAGAGGTGGGTGTTCTTAACTCTATATGGGTGAAAATTTACTTGGTAAAAATTTGAAATTCTTCAAAGTTTGTCAGAAGTACAAGAACAAAGTCTTATACCCATACACCTCACTTTGGTGTTAAATTTTATTTCCAGCTCTGAATTCGGAATAACGATTTCAAGCCTGGATGTGCTAAGAGAATACTGGACATAGAATGTATCCGAAAGTAAAGTGATTTTACAAATTAGAAACACGTTTTTATAAACACTTAGAATAAAAATACTTAATTTTTACTCGATGTATATAATATCATTAAATACAATTGACTTATTTTATACTTAATTTCTCAAGATTTCACCAATATTTGATAAAAGTATTCTTTTGACTTATATTAGATGGGAACTTCTAACCTAATAAGCCTAGTATGCAGTTGATAAGTAAATACTTGAAGTATTTTTTGCCATTTTTACCGAAGAAATTTTGATAACTGCTTCAGTATAGGTGAAATGTCAGTTTTTCTTGCGGAATAATCCAACGGAATATTATTCCGCAAGGAAAAGTGACAGCCCCATTCAGATAACCTGGGCAGACGTTACTACCGTTACAAAGTTTTTCCTCCTTTCCAGCTGCATTCCGACAGTAAAAGCATTTCTTGATTATTACTTGTCCTATCCTTATGCACATTACTTTTCAGCTGCATACTAGCCTTATTGGTTAGTTCGCTTATCTCCAAGGTGGGTGAAAAAACACCCATTTATGAATATTTTAATTCGTCCGTGTAAAGGTTGCAATGCTGTTTTCGGTGCAAATAAATTCGGTTTTCAACTGAAACGTAGTATTTTCTTTAACCATTATTTGTTTCAAATTGTTCAGCTCCGGTCTCATACTCTGAGAAAAATTCTATCGTTGTACCGACAATTAAATCATGGTCAGGATGACTATCGCACATAATGGTTACAATAACCATGAAATGGTCGAATTCATCACGTTCATGGCATTCTTGACTATGATCATGGTAACAAGGACTATTACGACATTAAGGCAAATGTTGGATCAACTATTTTTAATGGTCGTTTTACCCATCATCATAGTCGGTTCTAAATCACTATACTGCAATAGTCATCTTAACCCCCAATAATGGTAAATTTGACTATCAAATTTCTCTCTGTGTAGTGGAAGGTTCGACGCATCCTCCGTGTTTTCGTCGGCTCGTGATGCACGCTATTTCTAAACAACCCAAATTTAAGTACGATGGACTATGGCTACCCGTCGGAAGTATGGCTACCCAAAAGTGAGTAAAGATGGTGACAATTAGTTAACATCGATCGGATTCAAGCCAATGTTGACTTTTTGTCATCTTACGTTCCGTTGACGTAAATTTGACAGAAAAGGTATGGGAAAACAAACAAATTCACGCAAACGTATCGGCAACGTATCAATTGCGGACCAGCCTTTATTAATGTAGAGCATTGCCGTAGCATGATCATTACACTAGCTTGTGTAGCTCGAAACCTCTTCATTATTCGAAGTGGCCAAGAATCGAGCAATTGTGTTTAATTCCAAGAAATCAGTAAACGCTGCTCTGTAGTTACCAAACCCGTGAGGGAAAGTCAGAACCGCTTCTAATTAAAATTTCTTTGAATTTATTAGGAGCATTTTAAAATTTTCATCTTAAACTATAACATGGGAGCTGTCAGATTTATCACCACTCGGTGTCTTCTTCTTTTTGCAACCTGGATTCGTCTATACTTCAGCTGATAACTCGAGGGAGAGAAATCATCATTATCGGGGAGTATTATTCCCTTGATGAAAACAATGAAAAAGGGAAGTGGCAGATAAACAATACGTTCGAAATAGTAATCCATTAAATTGTATAGAAACTCGAAGCTAGTTCTAAACTACTGCAACAACTGAGGACGATTTTCCTGATACAGTACAGTAAACGTTTCAGGGATATCGAGTTGGTGAACTTATTAGCCAAAGTCACCCAGCTCGATCCACGATTTAAAGCGATACATTTTAACACACTCCAAGGTGCTTTCAATAGTTTCAGGATTGGTTTCGAAATTCTGTAATTTAATGGACGCTGTAGGAGAATCAACTCCATCGTCAATCTAAACTTATAGGATGCACCCGAAATTTTTTTCTATTATTATAATTATTGAAATATAATGCAAGAAATTATATCACGAAATTACAGAATCAATTCGTGCTTTGGAGCCGAATACTCTAGAAGGCATTTCTGGAGAACTAAGAAAATTTCTTCAGAATCCAATTGGAAGTCTGAGAAATCATGAAAAGTGTGCACCCGCATGGATATCTGTTTACGCGTGACTTTGAGTCTCGTCAGTGCCTTAAAAGGAGGTGTCGCTCATAAGAGATATAAGCACAGAGAATAGAAATCCGGGCTCGAACTTTTTTTCCAATTTACTGTGTAAATGTTTGAAAGCAAACCGTTGGAAAAACAACGCCACCTAGTCTAGGATACACCAAACTAAAATTAATAGACTATTAAATCTCGAGGCGGGCAAGTGGTGCCATCAACAAACGATTCACCAAAACTAACAGAAACGAGCTGTAATTTTAAAATTGCCGTCACAGAAATTTACACACGAAGGGCACTCCAGCTTGGACGTCTGTGCTCTGTGATATACGTTAAAACCTGACCGCATGCCGCGCCTGACATTTATGGACCACCTGTGGTCTCTGAGATAAGAATGTCACCACTCTGAAACTGTTTTCTTTTATTGGAACAGAAGGCTAGCAAACTACTATTTATACTTATTGGCACCATTTCACCAACCAGTTGAGAATGATGTGAACATACGTTTAAGTGGTGCCAGAAATGACAGAAATGTATCTTTCATGAAGTGGCACGTTTCAGCGGCTCCTGAATGGAACGGACCCATCATTACCGATGCTCCATCTGATACAAAGCCCATAAGCGATTTTTTGCCACCGATGCCATCGATCTGGAAATGTTCCACAATTGCATTGTAGATGGTTTGGTGATCCGCCAGGTGGAGCTCGACAGCTTTGTAATAGAAATCTTTTAACCTGTTTAAAACTGACATTCAGACTGTCATCTGTCACTGTACTATCAGCGTATATTGATTTCTTTTGTTTCGTGGGCCTGAAACAGCATAAAGCCTGTCCACGTCAAATTTCGGACACTTTTCTTTAAGTGTAGATTTTGAGATTTTGAATTACGGATCACGGATCGCTGAAACGTTTTACTTATACGACAGAAAACTATAAATAAGAAACTCTCCATTTTATTTCGTGGTACAACATATTTACCTAGAACAGGACCTGCCAACTGTTAGTGCAAAAACATCACCATTTACCAATGTCAATTAAGACCGTTTTATATCGGTCGCTGTGACAACCGCCACTACTGCCGCCGCCGTCGAGTTATGTTGCAAGCAGGCTCAAGCAGGCAGTCTTTATTCACTTTTTTCGTTTGTGACAACTAGAACAAATGCGGAAATAAAAGTTCACTTTTGCAGGGGTTTATTTTAAATCAGTTTGAAATGAACTGCAAAGTGATATGCTGTGATCGCAGTGACGTGTCACATCCGTGACGTGTCATGTCTTCTTTTCATTGGCTCCCGAGAGATCTAATCGTTCGCCGAGAGTGGGTTAAGGCCTGCATTGGGAACGCAAGCAAAGAAGATATTCTCTTGCTAAAGCTTTCTCCACATAGCAGAATTTGCAGCATAAGCATCAATGAAATTTAATGAAACCTCATAAATTAACGTTTAGTCGTCGAAACTAAGAAGAAAGCAAATGGTAGCGATGGTGTCAAGAAAAAATGGAGAATCGTCACTTCAGGAATATCTGAGGATCTTGATGGCGGGTGTATTACAGAAAGTTCGAGAATTTGACAGAAAGAAGGATTAACATCTTAATCACCTGTTTGTAATGTAGATATTACTCTATTATTGTGAAATAAACAATCAGCTTAGTTGAATTATGTAGAAATTTTTGTCAGAAATTTAACGTGGACAGGCTTTAGTGTACAATGCCATATAAATTCTTTGAAAAATGATCGATTAATCGAGATTATAAAAAGAAAAACAAATAATAAGTCGATGAAGAAAATAGTTGAGCAATTCTGCATGTTTTAGAATTTGTTCCTTCAACGAATATCCTTTTTGTTGAAATATTAAAATTAATAAAAATTAAAAAGCGATTTTACTTCTACCCTTAAATGATTCTAGTTAGAGAACGTCTATTTAGTACGTCACACATTTAGGGCGGGCGGGACTTGGGTGTTTGGAGACTAATGATCCATACAAAAAAAAGTTAATGTAAATTCGTAAAGATGGAGGGGGGATGGGGGGAGGAAGATTTGAAAATTCTAGCTTGACTCAATGAACTTTAATTTGAGGAAAATTTAAAGGAAGGAAATTTCTGGAGGAAGGAAAAGAACTGTCGAACAAGAAATTGTCTACTCAGATCAGTGGACGAACTTCAAAACTTGTCTTTTGAATAAGTTTACAGATGTTAACAAATTTAAATCTACTTGTAAAACTAGGTTAATTAAACTTACACTTCACTTGTTTACTTTGTAGAAAAAAAAACTTAAACACTTTGCTCAAACAATCTCAAACATGGTCACTATTTTGTGTCTAGTCGCTAAAAAGTCAATATATGAATCCAAAAGTCACGAAAGTCACTATTTTTTGGAAAATGGTCACTAAAATCAATATTTTCGTACCACCGATTGTAAAAAGTTAAAAAAAAATAGCTTGTACCTATTATACAATAGTCAACCAAATTAAGCGATCTGGCCACACTATATAACGTCGCGAAATATACACAAAAAAAACTAGATGCCCTGGCGAACGCTGCCCGCCAGAAAGTTCTGGAAGACCAACTTACAGTATGACATAATCTTGGGATATTCTATGCCAAACAAACTGACTTAACTTTGTATAGCCCATAAGGACCTTTTCATAAACCACGTAGACTCATTTTTGAAAATCTCAGAACCCCTTCTCCCCCCTCGTAGACTGTTTTGTATACAATTTTTTGAAATTTTGTATGGAGAGTAGACTTTGGTCAAGCCATCTCTCCTCTCCCCACAAAATTCTACGTGGTTTATCAATAGCCCCTTAAGCTATTGTTACAATTGTAGACCTTAAGTTTTGAAGGACAGTTTGAATGACATGAAACTATTGAAGTTATCCTATGATGTCTGTGGACGTTTCAGAATATTAATTAAATATGTTTGAATATTTATCGTAGTTTTGTATAGCCCAAAAGGCAACGGTTACTACCGTATATCTTATGTTCTGAATTCAAAATCAGTTTCTATGAACCTAACCATCCAGAGATAATCTGATAATGACTGGTGAGCTTACGTAAGCTTCACTGAATGTGTGTTAGATTGTAAATCTAG
>JASCZW010001313.1:0-54243 GCA_034211315.2 Aedes japonicus | reverse complement strand
ATTGATGATGTCTGTAGAATGTTCAATGGTTAGGGTGCGTCTACATGTAGCTGTTTCGGAGTTAAAAAAAGGTCGTCCTCTGCTTGATCGTCCATCCTTCATGCTGGTTTCAGGAGTCTTTGTTGTCTATGTAAAGTTTCTCCGAATTTATATTTTTGAGAGAGATGTTTAATTTTGAGGGGATTTTATGCTTGTTGTTTCGCACATGTTTCTCAGCACAGTTGAAGCAGGGCTGCCACATTATTTTTCGAACCCATCTTTAATTTTTGCCAAAAAAAAAAATCTGCTTTATCTTGGCATTTATTTATTTATTTATTTAAGTTTTGTGCTATAAAACTAGAATGGTAACTTTTCAGCTGCCTGAATGCTCAAATGCTTATTGCACAATAAAATAGACATATACTCATCAGAACACATTTATTGTTATTGGCCGATTCAAAACGGCCTTATCAATAGGATTAAGTGTATTTATCAGTTTCCCTACATCACACCATAGCAAAACGGATATTTTTTCTAAAGGAAATAAGTAGAACAGGGATTAGAAGAAAGTTCGCAGTTTCTTCAAAAGGGAAAAAACCTGCTTCCCATCTGCTCATTTGAAACACAGTAGTTTTCTCCAACAAGTTTTCAAGTCATTCGATTCATCCACCTCGATGTCCTTGCAGATGATTGCCGTCCTCAGCTCACGGAACTTTCTGTTGCTCGCTGAACTGGATCAATGCGCTTAATGATCTGTTTAATCAGCTCGGCATAAACACAGCAGTCGAGGAGAAAGCCTCCTATCTGGTATCATCGAGAGTTCCAAATCTAAGCATTTCTCCTGCTATTCCGGTATATATTCCAACTTCTTACGAAGATGTTTCTCGAAATCAGAAACTCCGAAGGTAAAAGGTCACTTGGGTAATCATCCTCACAAATATTCACAAGGAGAACCATTAGTCCGACTTCAGCTGATTGCACATGTTCAAGAATTCCGGAACTTTTGACTGGATGATACGGTTCGTTTTATGGATAGTGGTCATCGTGTCATTAGGATGACAGAAAATGCGCTGAATGGTTTGATTGTGGTCGCACTTATATTGGAACGAGAAAAACAACACGAGCTCCAAAAACCGTTCCAAATTCCATTTGGCAATTGACTCCAACGATAGCCAACTGGTGGTAGATGGATGCAGAACTTTTGAAGGCGTAATTATAAGATACCGGAATTCATTAGATTGCATCGGAACGGATCAACTGTGCCAGGTACAATGGCCGCTTTTCGTATGCTTAGCTTGTACAAGAAGCCAGTACACTTGATAATTATAAAATGGGGACAGCCGTAATATTTCAGCAGCTTCTGACGTATCGGTCAGAACCCATAATTACCGATGCCACACCTATTAAATAGCTCACAAGCCTTTTTGTTTGTAATCGGTAGCATCGATCTGGAACTGTATAACAATATCGCAATATAAATATTCGTTTTTACACTGCAAAGTTATATTAAAGATAACAAGAAATCACGTTTGAAATAACTAAGCTTTGAATAGCAAAAAAAGCCACCGACGAAAACGTCTCCGAAAGAATACTTGAAGAAATTGTTGTAAGTTAAAATTTTCAGACATTTTAGACAAAACTAACGAAACAACTCTACAAAACCCGATTTGGATAATTTGAAATTCAGAATTTAATAAATGAGATTATAGAACTCATGCAAAACATTCTTCTTAGATTGCTTCAAAAACTCAGGAGTTTCTCGAAGAATTACTTCAGCAATTATCTTATAATGTTTGTGTAGTTCTTTCAGTTGTCATCTGGAGATTCTTGTAGAATCACAAAACTTAACAAGTTGAAGGATTCCTCCAAAACAATCTTCTCAAGAATGTTTTGATATGCCAATGATATGCCTGAAGAAACTCCTGAAAGAACCTCTACTAAATTTAAAAGATTATCTCAAAAGAAGAAATCATTTTGGGGCACATACAGAAGTAGTGATGTGGGCGAGTGAGGTATGTGTGAGTGTGTGTGTGTGTGTGTGATGGGGGGGAACATATGATTTTGGGTTGGCGCTTTTTTCTTTCTTTTCAGAGAGCGAGTAATGGCGCTATAACCATAAGCTATAGGGAGCTAGGACTATAGTTAATGCTAAAGTCCCAACCATTTGAAGATAAATGGAGCATCACTTAACCCTCTTAGACTAGATGCTCCCAACGACCATTTTTGAATACATTTTTGTTCTGTGCACCAAACAGGGCATTCTGTTCAACTATTCTCTCCGACTATTCATTTCCTTTTTCCTTTGATATCTACTGAAGGCTACGTGGGTTCCCCGTGTCTTCTTAAGGTAGATACCAAATCCTCCCTATCACCAACGGTTGCAGGGACGTGGCCAGGTGAGCGATCGAGGAGTGTTTTCGTGGTGATTGTTGCGTGAAGAAACGTATCAGAAGCTGGTTTCGTTTCATGGTGGCATGCAATGTCTCCAACGAATTATTCCCCATCGTAGCTCCATCCACGAGGTGTGCAACCGTCAATGCTAATGCTAATGCTAATGCTACATACACAAAGTGACTTTCAGACTGTCAGCTGTCACTGTAGTGTTGGCAGGAGCAGCATAGTCAAGAACAAAATGGAAAAAGTGTTTGGGCTCAGGAAGTACCAGCATATACATAGGTCACGAGCTCGGTCCTAAGCTTACTGGCGATTCAGTAAGTAAGAAATCATCTCACATCAAAGAACCCTTGATAAATTCTGTCAAATTAACAAAGCGAATCAAAACAATAACCAAGGTGAATTTAATACTTCAGGTGGTCTCAATACTGTATATGAGAATTTCAGCCATGTTTAAATGCATACTAATATGCATACTAATACAATCCATATCAAGTAACATACTGGTCCGGCAGAATGAAGCTGTTTCCTTTACACTTATGCAATAGTGCCTGTGATGTCAAGCTTGCAGTTCCATTTTAAAACAAACGAGTAAAGGAGATGATTTGTTTCACACTGCCAGGCCTGTGTTCTATGCCATGGGATATGATGCGTCAGGCTGCACGTTTTGTTTACTAATATTTCGGGGGGGGGGAAGTGCACGTGCTAATGTTTGTAAACAAAACCTTTAGCCCAAACCGTTTGCATTCATTTAGAACTCTTCACTCTTAGGCAAAATTGCAATAAACAGCTGTCATTATGTGCGTAATACACTATTGAGTGTTCCTTACTCTTTCGCTCCACTGCTAAATCTCATTTGATACCCCGCTACTCCACCCGTCTTCCCAACAAACTGAAGAAAATAGACCACCTGAAGTATTAAATTCACCTTGACAATAACACTGATGCTTGTGCAGAAAAGCGGAAGAATATATTGCGAGGAGCACGGTGTCAGGTGCACTTAGGTGCAAGAAGTTCTATAACGGTGAGCCAATTTTAAATCGCGCGTTTCCTATTAATTGTTGGTGTTAGTGTAAATTGTTTTCTTTTGCTTCATGGGCCACAATGAAAGTAGAATTGATAAACAAATTGGATCTTAAAATGTACACATATTACAAATTTAAGGTTTTTGAGTGGATAAGCAATTGTCAAAAATCTTAAAAAGCTTGGTTTATTTCAAAAATCTGTAATTTTCACATACAAATATCTGTATGAAAAATATGGAAAAAAAATCTGTGTCAATCTAGATAAATCTGTGCATGTGGCAACCCTGAGTTGGAGTGAAGAGCGTCTTCGGGCTCGGAGACGGTTGTCAACGCAATAGGCAGAGCAGGGTGCATAGATGAGTTTGTCTCTTTCTAACGAAGGATGGTGTAATATGAATCTTATCGTAGTACATTGTATGGGAGTATGCGTTTCATGACAGCTTCAATTTGTTCGACACAACGTCCTTCACAAAAGGTCTGGCCCATACCGATAAAGAGTGATAGTTATATAAGGAAATGTATAATGCAGTTTTTGTTTTGCACGTTATCTTGTTTATCTTGCTTCTGGGAATTAGTGAAAACTAAAGGTCTGGTATGCGTAGGGCTGACAAAATCGGGGCATTACTGTATATTGCAAATTTTGCACCAAATAGGATAGATAAGCGTTTCTGCGTTCAGATTTTTGTAGTCTATTGCGTTGAGGTGACGTTTTAATAACATGTTTTTACAACAGTACACCAGAAATTAATTGCAAAATCTATTTCCGCATTTACTTTAATACTAGCACGCATGTATTTTTTCAGGTATGTTCAAAAACGATTTGGGATGGATAATGAGGTTTATTCTAATTGGTTATAACGTCCAAGCTTGGATCTCCTGGCGTGTATGGGTAATAAAGATGAGGCATATCTATAAATATCCTCATTGCTTAAATTTGTTTAAGAAATTTTCAAATTCCTATAATGAAATCTAATAGGTTAATAAAATGATGATTGAATACTGTCAGCCCCATACTTATAATCTAGTCTTGTATTCAAATATGATCTCTTCAGATATCCCTGCAATATTAATATTTTTCATCCATTTTCAAGATAGATAATACATATTTAGAAAAACAATTATTTGTTGGTTTGCTAAGGAGCTGACAAAATCTAACGAATACAGTAATTTAAATTGAATTTTTCAGATCATAAAAATGACGAAGAAGGGCCATTGAATTTTTCTGTTTCAGTGATTCTTTATTATACTCCGTGAATTTTTTTTAACAATATCGAGAACATAGTAAAATATCTGATTCGCTGCCGAGGTCAATTTAATTCAGCACACCATTTACCAATACAAGTCCCACTGCAAATCCAATCATTTTATCCAACATCCTAGTAATTTTTCGTTGTAGTACAGAGAATTTCTCGACTTCCTTCAAAGCGAGTTTCACGTCAACATATTCCTACGCATTCCCTACTTGACCTGCATCGGGGCGAGGCCGGCGCCGGTACCCAGCAAACACAGGATCGTATATGATAGCGAATAAGAGTGCAAAGTGGAGGCGATAAACGTACATTTTTCATGCAGTCAAATGGATGCATGTACGTACAGCGCCTCCACTTTGTACTTATATCCGCTATCATATACGATTTTGTGTTTGCCGGGTATTGTCTTAGTTTAGGATCACCAGTTTTTACACATTGAGGATGTATGCTAGTCCCAGGCATCATCTTTTGGTTCTTTGTGCAATAACAGGTGATCTGGCAATAACGGAGTAGCAACCTCGGGCGGTCAATCATGCTCATGCTCAACGACCAATCTTAGATAATTCAATCTAAACCAAGGATTAGAGTAAAGATAAACATTCGATTTAAAGGAAAATTTCACAAAAGATTAGGCTTCATTTGACTACCGCAGTCATCTTTGAGCATAGATAATCGGGTCTATTTAAAAAATACGGGAAAATCTAATCTAATCTAATCTTATCTCACACTAACGCAGCCAATTCTTGAAGGCATTCTGGAAAATGATGGTTTCTTGAATACATCATTTTTCTTGTCATCGGCCAGGCCAACTGCGTAGTATGTGCCGCAAAGAGGATTCCAAGAAATATAGTGATTCCAGAAAGATCTAGAATCGCTCTACTACTTTGAACCAAGGGAAGGAAGCAAGTGTGGACCTCCCGTACCAAACGCTTCCATATAGAGTTAAACAGTGTGATAATTTGTACTTTATCGTTGGGAGCATAGATGCTAGAAAGATTAGTTTATGCTCCTTTTGCCTGTGGGTGAACTTTTGGCATTAGAACCAAAAGCCTGGCAGTAATTGCCAAGGTTATAGCGCCTTATCTCGCTTGGGTGGACTAAAACTTACGATGATGAATAAATGCGAAGCTGAAAATAGCATAAAAAATATTGTGAAGGGATGTTATTATATAATATGAGAATAACATGTGTACTGTCTGCATGACTTTCGATTGTGGCCCTGCTGCAATTGAAAATGGACTTGCATTATCATTGCCATGAAGGATTTTTTTTTTTTAAATTTTCATTTTAATTTTGGATGATCCAAAATTATATACCGTGTAAGGAAAACTTTCATTATTCGTGGTAGGGTAAGATTTAAAAAATACGGGAAAATGGATAAAAATTAACAATATATTCGTTTACCGATCCATGCGAAGGATTACACCACCACCATTCGATCCCTGACAAATTTTTACGTGAGATTAAGCTTGTTTTGACTAACGCAGTCCCTTTCTAGCATATATCTGAATGGGTATAGCTCGAAAATAAGGGAAAATGGGGTAAAATCAGTGTGTTGGATGCAACTACCTTTATTCGATCCTTAGAAAAATTTTGAATGAGACTAGACCTATAAGAAAAACCAACACAAATTGAAAATACTGGGGAAGTAGGGTAAAATCAGGAATACCTATGTTAGCCAACCCATGCGGTGGATGTATCCACCTCCATTCGATTCCAAGAGAAAATTTGTATAACAATAGACAAAGTTTAACACCTAAGTTTTGCTTAGCTTTGTTTTCGATAGCCTAGTCAATCCGAGGACTTGTCTTCGATGGACGTCCTGATCGTGCCACTGGTAATATGAAATCGCATTTTTTGAACCTCTGAACCGTTTTAGCAACCGTATCTTTACGAACTACTGAAATATCAGCAGTTGTACTATAGCTTTTAGGGGGTTTATAATGTTCTTTTATCAATTTTCGGATCATTAACGAAATTTGTGGATTTTTAGACATTTTTAAGCGAAATAACTTGAATTTAGATTTTGAAAAATGCACCTTATAGCGAAGTATGCACATTTTTAATGTTTGAATTGGGTTAAGTGACAGGTATCGCGTAATACACTCTAAAATATTACAATCCTTATTCAGGTGAATAATCTTTTGTTTGCGTTTTTTTTCTATCGTTTCATTGATCACACCATAGTTTTCCCAAGGAAGAAACATGTCACGTAATTTCGTTGGCTTAATGAAAAGCAGATAAAACTGAACATATAAACAGCTCACTTTTCAACCGAAAAACAGGAAAATTGCGATTTGTGGGTAGGCATGGATAAACATGTACTGTAATTGCACTTTCTTTTAATTCAATATCACATATTATACAAAAGGTTTTTCGAAAACAGTTCACCAAAAAAAAAAGCAGGCTGACATCTGCTGTACCATTCATTCACACTGAAAATTTAATTTCGTAACATAGCTTTCACTCGCTTCGGAAACATAGATTTTTAACACAGAAGAAATGTCTCGTATAGTGTATGAAACATTGATTTTGCTTTTTATGTGGTGAAATGCTATAATTATTTTGTATAGTTCACGAAATGTGTTTCGTGAAGACAAGCCAATCCCGACTCCTCTTCCATCGCACGGTGCTGGGATCTGAAAATCCTCCCAAAATAAAAATTAAAGTGCTGTTATAGCCTCATACTCAATAATCAAGTATCTTCTCACGAGTTACCATGACCTAGTCAGATCAACTACGGATTCAGTATCAGCGCTTTTCAAAAATGCAGGATCGAGTCCCACGTCAGAAACATTTTAAAAAAAAAAACGCTGGACAACTCCACGCGGTAGCGCTTTTTTTTCAACAACATTTTGAGTCGGTATAGTAGATCTGTCTGTCATTCATGCTACCACCAGAGAGATGTCTATTTTTAATTTTTGTTGTTTTCGTACAATGCACGAATGTTCTTTCTGTGTTAACAAATGTTTCGTGCTTATGACAGTTGCGCGCCCATTCTCTGCAATAGAAACTTCATAAAAAGTACAAATTAGTTCCGTTGCAGAAAACAACGAATAGGTTTGTTAGTTCTACCTTCGATTTCGTAATATAAACTAAAATTATTTTTCAGTGCATCCATGATGAGTTCCAGGTCCTTACTACACACAAACAATAATATCAAACGTTTACGCGATGACATGCCGCAGAGCTAGGAAGACGAAACTAACACATATGGTGTTCTTAGCACAATTCCAACAAAAAAAACTTGTGGGTGCTAGTGTAATTCAAGTTCTTAATAAAAAAAACTTAAATTTTTAGAGAATTATCAGCACGGGATTTGGAATCAATCAGTTTGGGTGAAGCTGTATCGATACTTTGAATCGCCCTATTTCACATGTCAGCCTCAATTCCAGGGAATTTTTGGATAATCCAGAAAGTTCTGCTTTAATCTGAGCTTTATATCTAGTTCAATGACCTCCAGCGAAACAAAGCATCCAATATCTCTCAATAAATGGTCAGATGATCATCAGTTAAACTCAAGCCGGATTTGTTGAAATTGATAATTTGAATTTCGTATGTTGGAATTGTTATGGGGCTGTTCATAAACCACGTAGACAATTAAGGGGGGGGGGGGTTTCGAAAAAGTCTACGTTTGTCTGCGATGGGGGAGGGGGGAATATACCAAAAGTCTACGTAGACCTTTTTTTTCGCTCTAGAAAACGGATATTCATATTCCACGCAGAGAAAAATACCGTCATAACAAACATATTCCAAGTAAATCCAAACAGTTTCGAGCCCTGAAATTTGTAAACATTGAAGCAATACATAAAATCAGTATAATATGGCAGCTAATTAAATAATGGAGCATAACATCCCGTTCACACTACAACCTATATTACTATATATAGACTATCTTCATACTAGCATCTATACATCTAAAAACTGTCTACGTTAAATTTCGGACACCAAAATAATAGTAGCAAAAAAAATTTACACATTATTCAAAAATACCGATTGTTTATTTTACAATAATAGATTTATATCTACATTAGAAACAGTATTTCTGTTAAATTCTCGAACTTTCTGTGGTACACCCGCGATCAGGCTCCGTACGGTATCCTCGGAAACGATTCTCCATCTTCTCTTAAAATCGTCGGTGCCATTTGCATTTTTCTTAGTTTCGAAGAGTTTCTGCTTAACTAGAGCCCAGTAATTCTCTATTGGGCGAAGTTCTGGACAGTTTGGTGGATTGGCTGTTTTTGGCACGTATTTGACCTCTTGTACCTTATACTATTTCAGAACAGATTTCGCATAGTGACAAAACAGACTGGAGAGTCGTGACTTCTGATAAACGGTAGCAACCGCTTTTGCAGACATTCTTTCTCGTACACATCCTTATTGATAGTGTCGGTAGAGACGAAACATTTAGATTTTCAACCACAACTACACGGAAAAAAATCCGTGCCCAGATCCGTGAACTGCAGTCATGAATTCGAGAACAAGCAAAAATACACCGGTTTTGGGCAAAAGTCATGAGAGTTCACGGTCCATTTTCATTTTCGTGAACGCTTTTGTTTCTGTGTACATATGGCCTGCCACATCAAATACTTCTTCGAGAGTTTGGACACCTTCTTTGTCCGGAAATACTTGGCAACGGCGTTCTTTTGCATTGCGGTATAAAAACCCAGACCCTGCAGCTATTTAAAGTCTTCGAGTACGTCGTCCATTTTGATACAAGAAAATGTTTGCAAAAAATGGGCACGACTTTTGGAATTTTGCATGTCATCAAAGTTGGGCACCTTTTTCACTTTGTACGGCTTCATTCCTTGTCCCTTCTTACTTTTGTGCCACATTCCGCACAGAAAGATTGGGATTTTTCTCAATAATGGCTATCACCTTCTTGTCCATTTATCCATTTATCGGTAGCATTCTTTTCGATTTGTTACACTTCCAACCTTCCGATCCACAGTCAAGTGCTGGCCAAATGATTTGCAAACACATAATACGGTACTTTTGGGAATTTTAGTTTCTTGGCAGGATCGCGTTCCGATAAATTCGTATTTCGCTGCCGTTCGTAAAAAATCCGTGTCCACTTGATTTGACGCCATTTTACTGAATGTAACAAGAATGTAAACATGGTGTACCACGAAATGAAGTGGAGAGTTTCAGCTGTCACATAAGTGAAACGTTTCAGCGATCCGTGAAATAATTTAAAATCTACACAGAAATAAAAGTGTCTAAAATTAACGTTGACAGGCTTAAGTTCTCACCAAAAATAATTTGCGTGGCATTTGATATCAAGATCGTAATGTAGGTTGCAATGTGTACGGGGTTTAATGCTACACGCTAAAATTACTGTCACTAATTATCTTTTCGGAAGGAAAAAGGGATAACAAGAGACTGTAATTTGAGCGTGTTGGGTGTGTTTCTCTATTCGTTTTTTTTTAAACATCGATAGATCGAATGCATGGTATCAACACAATAGTAAGTTTATGATTTCAACCACCCAAGCAACACATCTCTTTTTTTTTCCTTTATTATCGAGATTTTCAGCTCTGGGCTGGTTCATCTCCCATCGAAGTCACTCAAATCCCTTTTAGGTATTTTCGTAACTGGGGGTGAGATTCGAACTCGTGACTTTGGCATGAGAGGTATGGATGTTAACCACTACGCCGGGGTCAAGTGTGCTTCTAGGGCATTGAGTATTATCATTTATACGTGAATGAGATGATATTTGATAGTTAACTTGCTCCCATTTGATAAACGTTTGTTTTTAGCGCATGTGGAACAAAGTAGAAAATACAGGAAGAGGTCTGGGAAGACGTCAACTAGCTTTGGAAAACTTAAAAGGAAGATAAACTGAACTTGATATCTAAAGTAAAAACGAAAATAGCCGCATATGCTTTTATTGTGGACTGCACTTTGCGACAAATGTGAACGCAGATCAACGCAAAAGCATTCACAAGGCAGATATTTTGCCGAAGAAAATAAGACCTTTCAAGATTCTGTACTAACGCCAGGAAGAAATTCTTTGTGAGGTCGACGAGAACGGAGCTACGGAAGTTCTACGGATAGAATCACGTTTTGTTAAAATCATTGGTCTTGACATCCAAGAAAAAAATTCCACCAGAACCCTAGTAGCACACAACGATCATTATTAGGTGCAGCAACTTGATTATGACTAACAAAAGCATATTTATGTCTTTTCAACTTAATGGCAACATGTGTGCTACTAGGGAACTTCCGCTAATGAACTTCAATTATTGGTTCAAGCAGCCATGGTGTGGGCATCTTTAGCATTTGCATAATTGATTGTTGTTATTATTTATTTATGCAAAATTTGTATGAAACAAAATAAAAATAAATAACTTAATAACCTGATTATTTGAGTTTTATTTCATAAACCGTTCCTCAACCCACCACAGCCACATATTGTAGAACATTGTCTATAAATTAAAAAAAAGTGAATTTGACAAAGTCTACGAAGACTTTGTGGGGGGTGTGGGGGGTGGTTGTGAGAAAGTCTACGAAAGTCTACGATGGGGGGGTTTGAAAGTGTCAAATTTCGGTCTACGTGGTTTATGAACAGTCCCTATGTAAACTTTAGAGTGCTATCTATGACTGCATCGTCATTGCTTTCGATTGAATTGCTGATTTTCAACGTTCTGTATTACAACACCTAATCGGGAGCTAAGGCTATGATTTTTGATAAACAAGGTTTACATTCTTGCAATACAGGCCAATACTAAGTTCAATGCCTGACGTTCACTGTGATCCGCTAGCAGTACAAGTGAAATAGAGAAATTTCCTTTCCGAGCACGAAGTGGAAAACTACAACGATGACACTTCCTTACGCTGGAGGAAAACCTTTTCGGATCAATGAGGACTCGATCAATAATGGTAAAGAACTAACTATATTAAATAATGGCAAAGTACTTACTATATGTACAATTTCGTGGGCCTTAAATACTACAAAATTGTCTACTTTTCAATATGATATCGTATGTTTTGTAGTCCTTAAGCGATTCGATGCGGTTCATTGATTTTACTGCCACCCGGGAAGTAAAGGGTGATGCAATTAATTACCATTTAAAGGGCGGGGACTCTGTAAGATTTCTCTTATATTTGTATTAATTTGTCATTCATATTTGGTTGGGATCATATCGAACCCGCACAGGCCTGCTTATCCTAGCATAACTGTTATTTTGGTTCAAAGTAACGAATAAAATAAATTCATGCCTAACTTGGAGACCGGGTGCGCGCTTGATAAAGGGTAGATCATGTAGAAATGGGACATTTCATTTTGAAGATAGCAGCGCTCCAAGTGGTCGGATATGCAAGTATTTTTTTACAGTGTTTTGTTGTTTGTTAACAGTTCTGCTTGGTTTATTTTCTTCACAGGTTAAAACTAACGAGAAAAGAAAAATAAGTGTACACAGGAAGCTGGCAAAACTGCTGTATTATCCTATAAGTACGAGGTATTAAAAAGTATAAGTAAACTGTAACAACGGCCCACAACGCGCATATCAAGCGTCGGGGTGAAACCGTTGATCGTCAACAACTGCAGGGGAAGGTCATTCGGAAAACCAAGACTGATCCCAACCAGATTGCACTCAAATCCACGGTTCCACTTCCAAGACTTACATTCTAATCAATTAACTTCAAACAGAAGTTTTTATCACCCCGGGATCAGTGAAAACAACCACCGAACAATGCCCCACCATTCTGAAACAAAGTCCTAACTTCATACCTCCATCGGTAATCCATTCCACCTCCACCTAAGTGATACACCACCCCTTGGCAGTGTCTGTAGCGAGCATCGCATTATGCATTTCGATATACTCAGTGTAGCATTATCCGCTCTTACCCCCAAAGACACGCAAGACTATTCAATGGAGCTTCCCCACAAATGGAAGTACTCTACCTACTTGCGATGGCACTGTGTACCACTATGTAGATATGGCATGGCAAAGGTCGGAGCCCTCCGTGCCCATTGATGGGTTTGATAAAAGGGTAAAACCTAGCCGGGAGCCGATGTGTATGATAGTTTTTTCCTGCCTCTTGGCTGGGCCGTCTCGCCATCCATGCTCATCCACCACACAACGCTCCAAGCGCACCAACGAGAGCGAAAGCCTACGGTTTGGGCAGAGCCATCGTCATGGGGTTAACGTTAGTCGTGCTCCAAAAGTTGTTACGATAACGTCGACCACCACCTACTAAATACTACTACTAATACAACAACTACGGGGGCAGCTCGTTTGGACGAGAATTTTGTCGTTACTCAGTTTGAGGTGCTGCGTTTAAAAAAAAAAAGTGCCACTTGGTTGACAACGGTGACCGTCAGGTGAATTTGCGATGCGTGAAAAGTGAGACCCGGAGTTGTTGCCTCTTGATTTGTGAGTTAATTCAATGTTGCGCGATTTACGGAGATTGCTACTGCTGGTGTCGGAGTGCTTATGGGGTGATGTTGGAACATGTGTCGGTTTGGTTGCTGACGAAACGGAGTGATCTAATTTATGATGTGTGTTTTGTTTGACACTTCGAACGAGTGCGAATCGTTTTGTGTGGTGATCGTCTTATGTTTTCTTCGTAATGAGTGAATGATTTGTGGAGTTATAATCACGGATTAAAAATGTTGATGAAACGTTGTATGTATTAGAAATATTGGCTTCAAAGTAAAGTTGATGAGCCAGTTTTTGACACTACTTAGTGGGCATAATTAGTTGTCGCTTATAATACAATCGAAAACTCTAAATATTGCAGCAAGTGACCGAATCGATTTAAAATTTCGCTAAGCATGAACCATTTATTGGTGATTAATCCCCTGAATGCGCATCAACAACATTATGAAAGAAATTTCAATGTTCTGCACATTTTAGCACCACTTATTGCCTAAGATGGATTAGTTTTTGAACGATAAGACCATTGATGAAAAAAATCATTTTTAAACGGAACTTTGATAATGGCTCTCAATGGATTCTTACGTTAATACAAAAATGGTCATATTGCAAGCTACAAAAAAAATATATTCTTAATTAAAAAAAAATGGGTGCCTTCAATAGCTTCATCATCATTTTTCTTTATGTATGTATGTGTATGTATGTAAAGTAGCCACCGTCCCTTCATGCCCTGGGCTTGTATGCAGCTCCACTTAATAGCAAGATCAAATAGAGCCACCGATCTGAATTCACAATATCTTTGTATGAAGGGCCAAAACGGAGGGACGGACCCGTTAGTAGAGGCACTTAGGACATTCAATCTTCTTCCAACGATACGATCCAACATATCGAATTACCAAAATTGCAATACTTATTAAGCTTTCTACAGGATGGCTTGTAAAGAAGGGCGCGTCACTATCACTGAAAATTTTGGAGTAGAACTCCCAGCATCACAATCGAATCGGTAGGATAAAGAAAATGACAATGCTCGCTCCTTCTTAAACTCAGGCAGTCAATCAAACCATCGTCCAGTTTCAGATTGAATGATACCCTGATGCTCGCTCCTAGAGAAAAACACTTCCTCATTTAGAAAAAATCTTCATAAAAAATTAAAACTGTTTAAAATAATAACTTACCCACACGTTTCGATGTTAAAATTCGATGTTGAAAATGAAAATGAACGCTATAACTGGACCATCAACCTTTTGCGAAAGTGGCTACACTTTACATGCATGAGGTCATGTTGCTAGGGGTCTGAACGTATCGGCTCAGTGCCCTCCGCTTATCGACCGAGCCCACCTTTTCCGTTCTTAAAGCTCTTGATTTCTTTTGATTCCCTTTGACTTTGGCTCCTCAGATATTTAGAATTTTTGAAGAAACTATTTGATTTACCTCGAAAGATTGAGTCTTCTTGATATTTTGAACTTCCTAAGAAATTGGACCACCCCAATTTCACATCGAAAAATAATGAATTCAATGCGCAATAATGAAATCAGTATAATACACAGAATTGCTTTCTGTAAAAATGAATTATGTGCTATTCACCGACCCTTCGTTTGGTACAGGGTGCGTGACAATGTTTTGCAGTTAATAAGATGTTTTGGGAAAATTACACTAGTTAATAATTTGTGTAATGAATCTGTGCTTGCTTCACGTATGGGAATTCTAACTTATTTTGTTACAAAAATCATCTTCCCTTTTGGCGACTTTAGTTAGACACTTCCGAGAACAACCGCATGCACGTTTTACCATATTTCGATCCATAGATATCATCACCAGTTTTATTTTAGCTTCTAACGACCAAAGCTTAATGTGAGGGTAGAAAATGCTCCACACAAAATAATCCAAAGGAGTTGTGAGTTGCCATATAGCCAACTTTACTGCTGGTATTCATTTTAATCGGAAATCGATATTATTATTCAAATCGTTTTCTAGAAGTAATCGAACAGCTCAGTGATTTCTTGTGAATGTGCAAAGGTGTTTCGGGTTCCAACAATGCGAGTTTCACGTCAACATGTCTGAACTGCGCTTCTCAAATATTATCAGCCCATCACGACGTTAAGCAACGATTGTCTTTTCCTATAATATTAACGTAGTAGTTCTACCTAACATTATCAATCAGATCGAAGCCTGGGTTGCTGTACACAGATATAGTTTCCATTCTATTCGGTCCACGGCTGCAGCATCGGCTCGTATTCTAGAATCATTTTAACCCTTATGTGTTTGACACGGGACCCGGGTAACATTTTAGATTAAGAAATTTAATAGTTTATTTTAAAACCGGAAGCTGAAATTCATCAAAAACATTTTATATAGTAGGGTGGACTTCGATTTAGTTTGCCCCTTATATGTTCGATAGGGTACCAGCGTACCCACCAAATTTAAATTCTTTTTGCACAATTAGATTCAAAAACTCAGTCGCTTTATAAATACTATTGATAATGACCAGTTGGATCCATCTGATTATCGGAAATCTGAGTTTCCGGGGCTGTGGTCCTCTACAGTGACACTATTTTGGAATATAAATTGAATTTCTGGGAATGGATGTTAAATTTTTTGGAATAATTCGTAGAAACTACAAATATATTTCATTTTGGGCCATATGCTGATTTTTTCCTGGAACGGCCATTCTGTAGCTGGTTCCCGTGGGGCCTTGAGTTTCCATGAACACATACCGAAGGAAACCCTGGCATTATTGGTATTGAAATTCATGAGATTTCTCTAGTAGAATATCACTCTAGGCCCCACGGGAACCTATTCTGGAATGGTAGGTTTGAGGACAAATCATTAGATGGCCATAAAAGGTTGAGAAATATCATAGTGGAGAAATTCCATGATTCCTCTTGAAAATGCTAATGGCCTCTTGAAACCCACGGGAATCTGTTCTGGAATAACCGTTCCAGGGACAAAATATTAGATGGCTACAAAACGTTTACAAATATCCCACTGAACAAATTTCATAAATCCTGATACCCATATTGCTGAGGTTCCCTTCTAAATATGCTCATGGCCACGTGAAGCCTCCTGAAAACCTGTTATAGAATAGCCGCCCCAGGAACAAGTCGGCATACGTTCCACAATGGAATGGAAATAGGTTGTAGGAATTAATGTAAAGGTTGTGACGTCCATTCTCGGGAATACAATTAATATTACCAAATAGTGACTCCGACCAGACTACAGTCCCGAAAATACAGATTTCCAGGAACCAGATGAACCCAAATAAGCATTGCTGTCAAAATTCATATAGCGAAAAAGTTTGTGAACCTAACGGTGCGGTGAAATTAAAATCGGCCAGTAGCTGACAGTTACATTTGAATTTCAGTGGTGCCCGAGTACCCTGTCGAACACTTAAAGCTGTTTTGTTTTTGTCATACACATAAGAGTTAGCTGGGCTGTCATCCGACATTCTTACGACATGCCCAGCCCATCGTAATTGCCTGATATCAGCGTTGTGTACGATGGGAGGTTCTACCAACAACTGATACAATTCGTGGTACATTCACCTCCTCAACGTTCCGTCTTCTGACTGCACTCCACCGTAGGTCGTACGCATAATTTTCCATTCCAAGA
The DNA here is from genome assembly GCA_034211315.2 of Aedes japonicus. Taxonomy (NCBI): domain Eukaryota; kingdom Metazoa; phylum Arthropoda; class Insecta; order Diptera; family Culicidae; genus Aedes; species Aedes japonicus. The sequence continues at coordinate 37,605 of JASCZW010001313.1, read as the reverse complement.
CACCAAGGGCACGTTGGTCCTCTACCAGCAATGTCCATGTTGCATGTCCGTAGTTCACTAACGGTTTGATTAATGTCATAATTGGTCAACTTCGTAGTTCGGCAAACTTCGGAGTCCAAAGAAGGCACGATTACCAGCCTAAATGCGCCTTTGTTTTTCTCTGCTGGTGTCGTTATTGGCGGTCACTAAAGAGACCATATACACGAATTCGTCTACCGCCACGGTTTCACCACCGTCGATCTGAACTCGTGGAGGTGTCTTCTCGAAAGCCTCTTCCTTCCATGAATTAGTAGTTTTAAAGACTCTCTATAATTCTCAACAAACCATTCAGCAAATCAAAGAGTCTTCACTTTTTTTTAAATAATTTAAAAAAAAAAAAACATTTCCAAGAGCGTACTAGTAGAACAATTGAAGTATAAATCAACACATCACTTGATCAGCTTAAAAAAACATGGAAAACTTTTTCAAACTATCAGTAGTAAACGCGAGCAAACTCTGTTTATTCCACTACAGAGAGCTTATTTTTTGACAGATCGGCCTATTTCGTCTGCGACTTACAGACTTCTGCAGCGTCGAGCACACTATTGAAGACAAGTGGTCAAGTGAAGTGTTTAATTGAATTTTCCTAGTTTTTCAAGTTCAAAGAATGCCGAATATCCAGAAAACTTCACAAAAAAAATTCAGTCTGTTTTTATTCTGCACAAACGGTTTTTTTTTCAAACGATTAATTTTTGTTAAACTTCCAGGAATGCCTACTAAGTTATCAAAAATATTGTTATCTTCCAAAATCTCATTGGACTAACGAAAATTTCCAGCTGATTGCAATTGCTCTTCTATCCTGCTCTAATCTCTGTTCAAAACGTTTGTCGGTCATTCCTATGTAGCACTTCGCACAATCGTTACATGTAATCCGATTAAGTTTCCAATTATTAAATAGACTGAAAGCCAAAGAAATCATCTCGTATCTCTGCCAATCCACCATCTTTGCGGCAAGACCAGGAACTAATATGACAATCTCACCACACGACAAATGACGTACTGAAAAACTACTGAGAAAACGTCAACTCTATAGCGCTTCATATGACAAAGATAGACGGCAGCGCCATCTTTTTGGCAAGAACTGGAACTAATATGATAATGTCAAAAGACGACAAATAATACACTGAGAAACTTTGCCGAAGACGACAAGTCCCTACTACAAGTCGGGAATAATTTGTATGCAAATCTGTTCACACATCAAAATCAAAACATCCTTCCCTTTGTAGCAGATTTACGTTATTGGAACCAGGTTTTCCACTACCAATGCATATATGAGGCCACATACTTTAAAATGGGGTATAATTATTATGTCTAGGTTGAAATTTCATAATTCTAGATAGGGATGATATCCGGGTCAATATTGACCCTAATGTCTTATGTGCCAGTTTGTTTTTTTGAGTACCCGAGGAAGGTTAAAACACACTTTATTTAACGTTTACATGATATGTCATCAAGGATATAACTTTTAGTTCTTGTTAAACGATTCTTAAATTTAACTTTGTTCACAAAACGAGCGTAGGTAAATTTACGAAAAACTATTTTCAGTTTGAACAAGATGTATTAGACTTTTGTTAGCGAGACGTTGGAAGATTTTTTGATAGCTTGTGCTTTAAACTTTGAGTAAGGCTTGTTCGCGACAAAATCTGGACAGACTAAATTTTGAATAAAACAAATTTGCTGTTAGTTCAATCCAAGATGCATATTTTTTTCATGTTAATGTTCATTTTTAGTCGTCTGTCATCGAACTATAGTTACTTAACTAGGCTGGATGAAGAAACTATGAACTTTTGAGTTAACTCCAGCAATTAGGGTCTGTGCAGACTTCTCTGCCAAAGATTTAGCTGCTTTTGTTCAAGATTTACGATTTTTTTCTATAGTTTGTTCTTTATATTGAGGGGTTCTCTCTTCACGAGAGCCCAATACCGCTCGATAGGTCGCAACTTCGGGCAGTTAGGTGGATTCACACTCTTTCGGTACAACATGGACTCCATTCGCTTCATACCATTCCAAAACATCTTTGACGTTGTGACAAGATGCCAAATCAGGCCAGAATAGTGAGGAAGCGTCATGGCTGCGTAGGAATGGTAACAATCGCTTCTTCAGGCATTCTTCATGGTATATTTGCTTGTTTATCGCTCCGGTAGTGATAAAGCTTTGGCTTGCTCGACCAAAACTGCATATTGCCTGCCAAACCAAATATATTTTGGGAAACTTGGCCTTTTTCTTCGGCCTGAAATGCTCCTCTACGCTGTTCCGTTGCATAGCAGTAAAATAAGACGGTCCGGGAAGCTGCTAACAGTCTTCTAGCACATAAGTTATAATGGACGATGAATCACGCAGGAAAGCTTTCAAATATTCGCGATACAACTTGCGAACCCATTCTGTTTATCATTACGGATCGGTACAGTTTTCACCTTGAACGACTTCATACCTTGCCGGTGCTTGGAGCACGAAAATTGGGGACATTTTTTCCAGCCACAGTACGTACCGACAGATCTGGTTTGCAATATTTGCTTCACCTTCGCGTCCTTCTGGTAATTCCTGAGATCCTTTTTTCCCAGCCTTCTTGGCTGTTGTCAAACGTGTATCGACAGATTTAGGAACGTTATGGACAGTGCTTGCAGGAAAACCTAGCTATTCTGCTTTACTTTTGACGCAATCTTCGATCTAAAAGCTGATACTACAAGCTTTGATTTTGAAAACCAAAAATTGATTTTACACAATGAACAGACATACGTTTATCAGTCTGCAAAATTTTTCACGCGTTGATGAAGTATTTCCAGAGATACACGTATTAAGGGGTGTCCAGATTTTGTTGCGAACAAGCTTTAAAATTGGTAAATGCTGCCTCATATTTCTAGTGTTGAATACACCAATTGAGACCTATTCTTGTTCCTTCCCATGGAGTTCATGTGGTCTGAATAGACTAGTTCGCCATTACCCCTCCTTCACCATCGACTTTGGACTGACTTGCGCTCTTATTGCCCCACCAATTGCTGCAAAATGAAAAAAGATTATAAATTATTTCAAAACTGTTGTTGCTGGACAGGTTGCCCCTTTTTAGATGAAAAGCCTAACAATTGTTGCGGTTATAAATTAAACAATTTTTAGAAAACAATCAGCTAATCTGCAGCTTCGACAAATAGTTCGAATTCGCCATTTGTTTCTTTTGAAGCTCTAACAATCATGATTGACTTTGTATAACAGTTTATCATCATGTTATGTAACTTTGTTTAAGAATTTTTAAACTACAGCTTGAAAGTATATCTATAACTCATAGTTTAAACGATGAAGAAAAGAGGTAAATGCTGCCCAACAAGTTTCTTATTTTGGACGATTAAACTAAACATGCTCCAATTATCTTATAATTAGTCAGATATGGAGTAACAGTTTCTCTTTTGACGTAATCAGCTTGGTATAACTTTTCAACATCTTTTTGGTTTAAAACAATATTGTTAATATGTGTTTATTCCACTTCTATTCTTATAATAATTAGTCTGTGATCAAAAGGTTGAACTAAAGCGCTTATTTGAATGTATATAACATTAAAACACAGCCGCTTCAAACACCTAGCAATGTTCAGTAACCAGCGCTTCAGATAAACACTTGTTTAACAGAATTGTTGGTTCCTGACATTGATTTTTTTATAATTTTTTTTTTGAGAAGATGGCCCAAACGGACTCCAAAAAGTTTCTCGGAGCTGGGACTTAAATGTAGTTCTATTAAATTGGACAGCCCTTCAGTTCGTTTTGACTTACAACTCAAAGTGCAACAACTCCGAACTCCGACTATATTTCAAACCGGAAAATCCACTATAGTTTAAACTGTGAGAATGCAAAAGTGAAACTCCGACACACAATCAAAAATCGGCCGCTACCAGCTGAGCTTCAATAATATTGCACGACGAGTGAATAACGGACGGAAAACTAACAAGGATGTTGCTCATATATAACGAACCATACATTTCATCATCCGCTTTCACCAGTGCCGCACGGCAAGGACGCCATCGTCGACGACAACAAGTGCACCAGACCCCAACCCCCCGCCCCTAAAGACTGCCATCATTGCCATCGAAATTGCCAATTTTACGGCGAGGACGGCGACAAAAACGAACGATGAATGCCAGCAGCTTCTGGGGCACCTTCGATCTGTTGCTTGGCCGGGAAGCCCAGAAGCACGGGGGCCAGGATGCGCTCAAGGTCGGAACATGGATGTCGGCGTATGCCGGGATACGGAAAATTGGCCACGGGTGAGTATTATTACTTTGCTGGTGTCGTTTTTAATCGTTCATCATAAACCATAGTTGATTAATATCGTAGAAGTTGAAGTGTGAACGCAGAAGGCAAACATTAACTCCTCGGGTGAATGTAACGATAGCTTTTAATTGCTTGAAAGTGTAACTGTTTACCCAAGCAACGACAGCGACAGTCTATCGGCTAATGGGCTCGCGATAATTTGACGACAGGGCAGAATGTTTGCTGGCCATATTAGGCATTCTACCTGTCACATTTCGTTTGATTTGTTTGGGCTCCAAATTGTGACGATAAATTAACATAGGAATCAAGCGCTGAAAGCAGTACTTGCTAGGGGGATGTAGCGGTAATTGCTGTTTCATTAGCAATTAGGTCCAGAACCTCTGGAATATTATGTCTACATATCCGCTGTCTTTTTTCTTTCTTCTTTCTCGGCATTTCAAGCCTTTTACTCCATTGCCTACTTTTGAACTTAGTGTTCTAAATGTATTTCACTCGTTATTAGTTGAAAATACTGTATGTGTCAGAAAATAATGCGACTTAATTATTTTTAATTTCGTTCGAGCTTAGGATCACGATTATCAACTTTAGAGATAACCTCCCGAATAAAAAAGTATAGTATCGTTAAATTAAATGTATTGTAACAATACAATAGTATCAATTGTATGAAATTGATCGTTCTCTCAGTAGCCATAAAAAGCCGAGCGTAATTTGCCTTCCAAAAAACATCATGTTCAACTTTCTGTAACTTTGTCAACTATCAATATTTATGGCTTAAAATTTGGCAACCGATGGCTTTTTTTACACCGATATTTCAGCATGGTCAATATCGGGTGCAAAAGGGAAATACTCATGTTGGTGTGTCCACTTTGAAGCCAGCTGTGGTCCAAACCACTTGATAAAAAAATGTTCAAATGTTCTCCACATTATTTCCTATATTTTTTAGACTATGGTGAATTATCTTTAATATTTTAAATTTTTCATAAAAACAAGGATTTTTGAAATTGGTATTTCCAAAAACGGCTTATTTCACATATGTTATAACCTAATTACATATGTTAAACTCAATCAACTTGTCACATATAGCCTCTGTATAATGTTGTCCATAATGTTGTGAAATTTTCAAGCAAAGATTTTGAAAACTGACAAAGTTATAGCAGGTTGAACATGCCGTTTTTTGGAAGTAAAGGCTTTATTTGCTACTGAGTGTATTTTTCGCGACAATAAGTTTACATTAGACTTGCTGTTTCTACATTAGAATCTATTGTAAATTGACATATCAACAATAGAATAAGAGGGTTGTAACAACAAAAAATATCTTTTTTTCTGAACCAATTTTCGTTGATAACTATTAATTGTGTATTTTCACAACGTTGAAAATTCTAGCATATGGAGTGTATAGTAGATCTTACCTTACCAATCAGTCCAAGACCGATGTGGCCTCTGTCGTACACAGAAGTTGTCTCCATTGTAATCGGTTCATGGTCCCTTGCCAGCCTCGCTGTCTGCGGAGAGTCCGCAGGTCGTCTTCTACTTGATCGATCCACCTTGCTCGTTGTGTGCCTCTTCTTCTTCTTGTACCCGTTGGTTCGTTTTCGAGAACCATTTTAACAGGGCTGTCGTTCAACATTCTTACGGCATGACCAGCCCATCGTAGTCAACCTATTTTAGCGATGTGTACGATGGGAGGTTCTCCCAACTATTAGTGCAATTCATGGTCTACTCGCCTCCTCCACGTTCTGTCTTCCATCTTCACTCCACCGTAGATCGTATACAGCCCCTCCCGTTCAAAGACACCAAGGGCGCGTTGGTCCTCCATTAGCATGTCCATGTTTCGAGGCCGTAGAGAACTACCAGTCTAATTAATGTTATTTAATCTATTGTAATTACAATGTCCATTTTTGCTTTGTCTGATGCATGAACAGTAAGACTCATGGTTGGCAATACATTGTGTTGATATTGTTTATTATCGAATTGTAATTGTTTCGTCATTCTTATCCAGGTTGTATTGACTTAAAATGACTAATGGAGATTACGCTTCATTTTCACCTAATATGACCTCTTTTTGAATTTATGACCCCTTCCAGATAACACTTGAATCTTTTGCAGACCTCGATAATATAGTCAGATGACATTTCTCTTCGATGCTTTGTCATGGAGGTCCATTGATAGTTCAAGTTTAAATGATGATGCTTACATACACATGCTTCAATGATCACCCATATACTGAAATCCTGAGAACTCAATTCAGGGACTTACGCGGTCAAGTTTCTTCGAACTTGTATACCGGTTGACGCAACAGTTGGACACAATGTCAACAGTAAACAGCTTCTCGTTCGTAATCAGAATGACAATTGACCACTTCATCAGTTCACCAAGCAGATTCTTGCTTTGCTCCACTTTAGCTGCTCTAATCCTTTCAGGCCTAAATTTTTCCAAGCGTTAATGTACCGTCAACTTGTTGAATTCAGGTTGATTTGGTGCAAGGTCGTGGAACTGTTCTGGAGTTTTGAACTAACGATCAACAGTCGTAAGCGTTGCATTATCTGCCGTACAAAGTTACGAAATGTATTTAATAAAACTCAATGAATGTTCTAGAAGACTGGCACACATTTTGAGATAATCTTAGGATATTCAATGTCATCCAAACTGTCCTGCAGTTCCGAACTTACTATTATAACAGTAGCTTTATCCGCTATACAAAGTTACAATATGAATTCATTCGTATTCAATGAATGTTCTGGAAGACCAATACACAATATGAGATAATCTTTAGATATTCTATGTCATCCAAACTGTCCTGGAGTTAAAACTAAAGATCTACTGTTGTAACAGTAGCTTTATCCACAGTAAAAAGTTGCGAAATGTATTCCAACATGTTCATTGAATGTCCTGGAAGACCAAAAGACATTATGAGATAATCTTGAGATATTCTATGTCAACCAAACTGCCCTAGAGTTCAGATTTGAAGATCTACTGATGTAACAGTTGCTTTATTTGCTATACAAAATGACGGTATGTATTCAATCATATTTGGGAATGTTCTGAAAGACCAAATGACACTATGAAATAATGTTGGGATATCCTATGCGAAACAAACTGTCCTGGAGATCAGAACATAGAATCCACTGTTGTAACCGTAGCTTTATCCATAGTAAAAAGTAACGAAACGTATTCAAAGATGTTCAATGAATATCCTGGAAGGCCAACAGACATTATGAGCTAATCTCGGGATATTCTATGCCAACAAACTGTTCTGGAATTCAGAACTGAAGATCTACTATTGTAACAGTAGCTATGTCCGCAGTACAAAGTTACGAAATGTATTCAAACGTATTCAATGAATCTCTTGGTAGACCAACAGACGTTATGAGATAATCTTGCTTTTATGTTAATTTGAACTTGAACATCCCAAGATAATTTTAAAAGTTTCTTCCTAGATAAGTTTCCACCAAGATAATCTTTCAAAGTTTTCTCTATTTAAACCCTATTTAAGATCTTGAAAGGCGCACCCCTTTATCAGTCAAGACCGCATTCAATGCAAACAAAACAAACAATGACTCCGATACGATGAAATTGCCACACTATGAAATTGCTCTAACTTTTTAACCGTTGGGTAGAATTTAATGAAAATTTGGGTGGATTTAGTTCATAGTTTACATCCTGCAAGTTTTAAAGTCCTGTGATCAAAACTCGCAGAAATGGAGTCGAAAGAACAGCTCGTGCGTGATAAAATCTTGCGCATTCATCACGAGAACAAGGATCTCTCGCATCGTTCCATCGCTAAAACGTTGGGAATCGCGAATTCCACGGTGTCGCGAGTGATTAAGCGGTTCGAGGAACGGATGATCGGAAGCCCAGAAGTGAAGGAAAAAGTATTCCGTACAACACCAAAAATCACAACCGCGTAGTTGGGGCCTTCAACCGAAATCCGAACGCCTCCGTTCGGGATGTGACTAAGAAGCAGCACCTAAGCCGAAGTTTTGTCTAGAAGGCCAAAACTAAGGCTGGGCTTCGAACGTTCAAGGTACAAAAGGCCCCTAATCGCGACGAGAAGCAGAACAAGTCCGCCAAAACCCGTGCCAGGAAGTTGTACCTCAACATGCTGTCGAAAGTTGAATGCTGCATCATGGACGACGAAACATATGTGAAGGCCGACTTCAAACAGATCCCCGGCAACCTGTTTTTCACGGCCAAGGATAAGTTCAGCGTTCCGGAGCATGTCCGCACTCAGAAGATGTCCAAATATGCGAAGAAATTCCTGGTTTGGCAAGCCATCTGCACGTGCGGGAAGCGGAGTGCAGCTTTCGTGACCCAGGACACGATGAACGGACAGGTGTACATAAAAGAGTGCCTCCAGAAGCGGCTGCTTCCTCTCCTGAAGGCCCACAACGTCCCAACAATCTTCTGGCCGGATTTGGCCTCATGCCACTACTCCAAGGACGTGCTGAAGTGGTATGCGGACAATGAGGTCAATTTCGTGCCGAAAATGTTCAACCCTCCCAACACTCCGGAGCTCCACCCCATCGAGAAGTACTGGGCGATTATGAAGCAGCACCTTCTTAAACGACCTAAGGTAGTGAAGACAGTCGAGGAATTGAAGAAAGTATGGGTTTACATGCAAAAAACGGTTGATTCACAGGTTGTGCAGAATCTTATGGCCGGGGTTAAGGCCACGGTGTGGGCATTTGCGTATGGACTGTAAATAAAATACGAGTAAAATGGTAAAATGAAGTTTAATAGTTATTTCTCAATCCCTGAAAATTTGATGGCAATCGGATGAAAACTCGAATTTTGCGAATCAATTTTGTGTGTGGAAATTTCATCGTGGACACCCTTTACATATTGTTACTTTGTTTGGTCCAGAAAGCTTCAGTAACAGCTGTTGATTTAATGTATCAAACTCCAGTATAGTTTGGATGTTCTCGAACATCCGAATATTATCTTAAACAGTCTGTTGTTCCTCCAAGGTATTCAATGAATATGCTTCAATATACATCGTAGCTTTGCATAACCCAGAAAGCTTTCTAGTTGTAAGATCTCATGTTCTGATCTCAACCCTAGTAGCACACTTGTTTCAAACCAGTTAAGGTGACTGCTCTGTGACCAATTGAAGTCACAATAAAGTGTTTGCAACTATGTTTGATCGTTGTGTGGTGTTTGGGAAGGATAATTTGGATGACCAAAAGAATGTCAATCTACTTTATAGTGTTTTTTACCTTTAAAAATATAATTTGAACATGTTGACATATTTATTGTTACTTTGGATTGCCTAAAATCACTATTAAAACTGTAAATTTTAATTAGAATTTTTGAAAATGGAAATATCCTTCTTATCAACATGCAACCTTAGAGGACAGCACTTCCTGCAAGAATCAAAGAGAAAGTATTGATAGGTCCGATAGTCTTCAACGGGCTATGAAATTTAATCGGAGTAGTTTGAAATTGAGCGTATGGCTTTTGTTTAGCAGTTCAGCAGTAGATCTTAAGTGCTGAATGCCAGGACAGTTTGAATTACCTAGACCATCCCAATATTATCTTCTTAATATTATCACTGAATTAACTTGAATACGTAACATAACTTTGTATAGCCCAAAAGTTACCACCGTAGATTTCAAGTCCTAAACTCCAGGACAGTTGGGACTACATAGAGGATCACAAAATTATAAAATAATAACTGTTGACCTTTGAGCAGATTCATTGAATATGTTTGAACACATATCGTCACCTTATATAGCCCTAAAAAAACACTGTTACATTTGAAGATCTTATTTTTGAACTTATGGACAGCTTTGATGACTTAAAATATTCCAAGATTGTCGCATTATGTCTGTTGATCTTTCACACTATTCAATGAACATTGTTAAACTCATATTGTCCCTCTACGTACTTCAGAAACCTACTGTTGGGGAGTCTTCCAACCACTATCTCTGGTGTTCCGCCAGAACGTACTTTTCTGTTCTCTATTTAGATCGTCATCCAAAGATCTATTCTCACATGAAGACACATATTTTCTATTTACAACATTTAGTCCAAATTTATTATTCACATCGCACTTTATCTAATTAAACACCACATTCATTTAAACTAAACTACATTTATTCTTAAAACTCAACATACATTTCTCGGAGTTCGCCTCCAGTCGATCGATCGCTAAGATTGCTATTTCTCACTGTCTACCTACTAACTCTTTTTGAATGTTTTTATAATCGTATAATTTACTTCCTACTCTTTCGCGAAAAACTCTCTCCCACTCTCCGTGTTCCCCATAGGTAGTGGTGAGTGACCGCGGTCAACCAGTTTACTATTACTGACTCCTAGGCAAACCGATTGGTTGCAGTCTGATTCCGTCTGTTTCACCAATACGCTCGTGTTACTGGCAAATACCTACTGTTACAACTGTAGATCTTATGTTCTGAGCTCCAGGACAGTTTGGATGATCTAGATCATCCCAGTTTGTCTAATTATGTTTTTTTTACGTTCTAAAATATTCACTGAATGGGGTTGAATAGGTAGCGTAACTTTGTATACCCCAAAAAGCTATAGATATGACTGTAGATTTTAAGGCCTGAACTCAAGGACAGTTTGGATGAACTAAAATATCATAAAATAATCAAATTCTGACTGTTGACCGTTCAAAAGGTTTATTCAATATGATTGAATACATATTGTAAACTTTTATAGCCCTAAAAGCTACTGTTACAACTGTAAATCTGAAGTAAATTTTGGGTAACCTACAACATCCAGAATGATACAATTAATTTTAACGTTCATCAATAATAATTTTACAGTTTGTATCCATACATACGAACCATATTCTTAAACAACGCTTCACACTATTGATAAGGCATTTAAGTTTTCTTTCTGGACTTCTTCATATTTATGATGTTCTAGGTCGTCAATTGAGACTTTGATCCATTGTTTTTCGATAGAAGAATTGATGTAGCCAAATTTGTTGACGACAGTGTACACTTTAATTCAGTCTGTGATTATATACAGCTATTATCTTTTACCCCTTATGCCTGAAGCATGATAGTTCTCTTAACAGCAGATTAAGTCTTCACCACCTACGATATTGTGTAACTGGAAATGCTATGCTTTGCTATGCCATGCTATGTATGACCCCTTATGCCTGAAGTGGTTAATTCAGTAAATAATCAGATATCTTTTAACTCGTGCTCTATATTTTCCCTTTAAGTAATATTCAACCACTCTTCTCTCTGTTTATTCTGATAATTGGAATTCGCCACTTTTTCTCATATTCCGAAATGGATCACGAGTAACTTTCATCTTATTGGATTGTATAAACACTGCCCGAGCAGGAACGAATAACTTGATAATTGGCTATGAAATTTACGAGTGCTGCATAAGAGGTAAAATACCTGCGGTTAATACAATTTAAATGTTCCCACAGTGTTATTCTTATATCAAGTTAAGGTAAGAAAATACCAAAATAGTACCTTCAAGGTATTCTCAGGTATCCCAAATAACAAGTTATGTTATTCGAGAGATATTTGGTTTGTAATTCTGAGGCGTTTCGCTTAGGTCCCGAGCAGAGTAAAATAACATATTATTACCTAATTTCGATCTTGATAACTGACCTTGGTACTAATAAGCGCACCTTAGCAAAGCACCTAAGAATTGTAGGATTAATTTCTCTCGAATAACAAAACTTGTTATTTGAGATACCTGAGAATACCTGAGGGGTACTATTTTGGTTTTGTCTTACCTCAATTTGGTATTCGCATAACATTATGAACACATTTTGATGGTATTATCCTCAGGTATTTTACCTATAATGCAGCTCTCTTAAATACCCAGCCGAGTTATCAGATTATTCTTTCCTTCTCGGGGTATTTTACCCCGAGTAGGAGACAACAACATATCCATACCTAATTGTGATCTTCATAACTGGCCTTGGTATAAAAGCGCTCAGATAAAGAGGTAAAATACCTAAGATCTGCAAGCAAACTATCTCTCGAATACCAAAACTTGTTCTTTTGGATACCTGGGAATACCTGAGAAGTATTATTTTGGTATTGTCTTACTTCAATTTGGTAATCGCATAGTATTGCGGGAACAATTTTATGGTATTATCTTCAGGTATTTTATCTCTTAATCTGAGCTCCTAAATACCAAGGCCAGTTATCAAGTTATTCGGTCCTGCTCGGGACCTCTTATGCTGCGTTCTTAAATACCAAATCCAGCTATCAAGATCAAAATTTAGTATTCATATGTTATTTTCACCTGCTCCATATCGTTTCAGACCACTTCCAGGTTGTCTTGATAATGTTGGGAGTCCAATTGATGCCTTGACTCGAATTAAAGTAGCTCCTGAACATTTTACAAGAGCCATGATATCTGAAATTGCTTTTGGGCGTGAAGTAATTTAAGGATTTTATTCTTGTCGTACATTTTTCAAGTCGAGTTATTAGTACGAGACACTGAAGAAGTCTGCACATTGTAGACGAAATACGCGTATCTGTCAAGATAAGCAAAGGTAGTTGGAATTAAATGGGAAATACTATTTTTTTCTAATTTCTAGGTACATTTTTCACTTAATCTTCCTTAATCCCATCAAATTGAAATACACCAATCTGTTTGTAAGCTCATAACTGACACCTAGAGTAAAATTTTAAACACTAGGTTGAATGGCTTGAGTGGTAAGATAGTATTAGTGAGCGTCTCAAAATTCTCTGACGCATTCTGTAGTGATGTATTCTGTAGTAATGACGCATTTTGTAGTTTATGACAGGCCAATGACTTCTATATAAGGTCTGGGACAACGCACTGCTTGCTTGTATTGGAAGCAAAAATAATGTAAACATTGCTGACCTAACGAGTGATGACGTAACATTATTGAACTTTTTCTTGGCGGGCATGGGTTCAGATAAATAAAATCGGTTCAAACGTTTACTATAAATGCTGAATTAAAGAAATAATCATGATACAAATGCAATTGATTGAGCAGAAGCATTTCTGAGGAAACTGATTTTTTGCAACATTCACTTTCAAACGTTGGGACTTGACAATTGAGTAGCGATTTAGAGCTAATTTTCCATCATCGGTAGACTGGAATCTGTTGAAAAATCAAGTTTTATAGCGCATACAATAAACAATCACGGAGCGAACGAGTCAAAATAAATAGTATGACGTGGCACTTTCCGAGCTTTGGTGTAGCGTGCGCAAAGTGTGCAGTGGTATAAGTGTCGTGAGCAAATTTTGCTCATTTCACTAATATTGTTGTGGCTACTGGACCAGACCCTATATAGACGTCATTGATGACAGGCTACCAACTTTGCGTAAGTGTGATTGTGTGACTGATTGCATATTCCAACTGATTCAACTGTTCGAAAACAACCTCAACTGCAAAACAAGTGAACGAATGCGTTATTGCGTCAATATCTTTGAAGGAAGGTTGCGCACCGAATCGGTAAAATATTTCGACCAGACCCGCACCCTCAAGCTCTTGAAACGTTCAAGGATGTGAAAATGATATGGCCACCTTCAACGTTCATTTTCACCAGGGTAAAACTTTCGTCCGAAGACCTTCCCATATTCCACCATGCATGCCATCAGTTTCACGTACAGCTCCCAATTGATAGTGACTTGCGAGTATCATTGAAACAAATAAATACGCCTTTGCGAGGGTTATTTAATGAGTGACACATCTGTGCCATTGCTCGGGGTTGATGCAAATAAATATCTTTGTATTACGATAGCGTGCCACCGGAGTGTTGTGATGTTAGCACACGGCAGCATGCTAGCCTAAATTTCCTTGTAAATTAACTTCCAGGATGGAAAACCAGGCACAATATTTGCTATCTGCTAAAACAATCAGCGATCCCGCTCATTCTGCCTTGGGTTGCTATTTTTATTGCTTCTCACCTGTCACAGATTGCTCGGCGTCGGTCGCGGCGGAATGAGGGTACATTGAACCGGTCGTCGTAGGACATTCTTTGGGAGCCCTCGAGGAAGCTATATTCCTGTTTCGGATGGGAACAGATGCCAGCCGCGTGACAACCGAAGGCAGTGGTGAAGGTGGCAGGCCTGGCACGTTGTGGTTTGTTATGTGGCGTATGATGGCACTATACAGCAGTCTTGTCTCGTCGCCAAAACGTCTCGAGCGCACGCGACTGCCATAAATCAGAGGAACATGGACTACCCGCCCCCAAACAAACGGGAGATAGACCGGTGAAAATTGTCTACCCTCGGTTCAGTGTTGGGCCATAAAGTTGGCAAATTTTCCTCTCCTACAACGTGGCAGGTTGGTGTTTGGGAACGTCAAGCGCCACGACAGTAACCGAGCCTTCGGTGGATGATCACACATGAGTAGTTCGTTACAACTCGACGTGCAATAAATGTAAATTTCTCCTTGTTGCGTATTCGACTATGGGGATTCCACTTCTGCTAGGAATTTGTTGCTGGGAAATTGTTTATTGCACCAACTCGTGGCGTAAGACCGAAAGCAATCGCCATGTGTCTGTCTCTGTCGTAAAGAGTTATTCTGGCCAACAAATTGCAGCCATTGGGAATCGATTGGATATTTTATCGATACTTCTTGACATTGAACCCCAGCCGTTGGAGGGTACCTACTGTTGCTGGGTTATTATGATATGTCACACGAGAAGAAATCGAAAACAGCCGACAGACAATTGCTTCCAGGTGCGATTATGGCCGATGGCGTGGGATGTGAGGCTAACTGTAAAATAGTTTGCTGTCTAAAGTTTTCAAACAGTTGTCAGTACCGGTCCAGTTTGATCGGAGTGATTGAGTGATAGTAGTGTAGGAAGTAATAGTTTACCTTTATACAGAGAACTTGTCAGGTTGAATCTGTGATGGAAACTGAGGGGTATGTCATGGCGGAAAATTCAATTAGTGGAATTGTGGAGGGGAAGTAATAAGAAGAAAAGTTCATGAACTTGATGTCAGATCAAATTTAATCCACTGTGCAAATCCAATTCACTTTTCAATGTCGAGAAAAGAAATCATTGTGAACCAAAAATATCCGAATGCATTTTTAAGCGGTTCTCTTAATACGATATACAATCACGTAAATGAATTTTCTGGCTGTGTGCAAAAAAATATTACAAGTTATTTCAAGCAATTTTTTTATCAGCTCTAAAATAAGTGCAGAAAAATGGTGTGAAATCTCGTGGAAGAAAACTAGAAACCTATAAAACTAAAATGTATTAGGACCACGAGCATCATGGACCACCCGTGGTTGCTGTTTCATTATTGTCTGAACAGCTTTAACTATACAGAGAATCAACATAGATGATGTCGAGGACTAACATTAATCCTCAATTTGTTGAAACTGGTGATCCGAGACCAAGGCAATACCGGTCCCAGGCCGGCCGGACCCATCTGACCCATCTTATTTTTTTTGTCTAAGTCGAGTTATTAGAACGAGACACTGAAGAAGTCTGCACATTGTAGACGAAATACGCGTATCTGTCAAGATAAGCAAAAGTAGTTGGAATTATATGGAAAATACTAATGTTTCTTCTCATTTCTAGTTACAGGTATTCCACTAAACAGCTCAAACCCTCTAGGATCTTTATACAATTATTAATAATTGTTTGCTTTATAAATGTATAATAAATGTATTGCAAAACATGTCAAGTTCAGATCGGGATAGATTTCTCGTATTCTATGCATCAACTTGACTAACGATTGTGTTAAAAATACTTTTCTCACTGCTGGAAGTGATTTATACTTTATCATTGTTCTTAAAAACATTGTTCCGTACATTTATAAAATATGAACAGGACCAGATTTTATAAGTAGTTATAAATACCGTTGATCTTACATTACACCAACCATGCTTTGCAAAGCGAGTTCTTTTATCTCATAACGATGAATTTATTGTACAACATTGTGGTTTCACTGCCAACGGGAAGCATATCATAGCAACTCAGCATTTACTTTTCAACAATCGGAGTTGGTTTAGCAGAGATGTTTCAAATCTCTCACTCCAAACACTCATGCTCAAATCCCACGGTTGGCGTTGTTATATTTTCGAATGAGTTTGTTTTTTTGTCCATTTTATGTTTTATAAACTTTATAACTTATAACTTAAGTCCCAAAACCAGCCATGTCCAAACACTACACTGCACGCTGAGCTACTTTGCACCAAAGTACCGCGTGCATTATATTCGCCTCTTTGACGCCGTGCTTCCAGACTAACACCCAACACGGTGGGTACAATACCAATGTCAGTGTTCGTGGTTTGGCTTCGGACACCGTGATTGATGTTTCGGCAAACACCACAGCCGAGTGTTTCCGATTGTATCCGATTGCGGAATACACGCGTTGTTTATTTATTTTCTTTCTAACCGAGCCGTGCTTGTTCAACTCAATCAACTTATGCGCCCGTCACCCAGCAGCCAAGAAAACAAACCAATAAGCCAATTATCAAATTTTTAGAATCATCCGACGAGCATTGCTCTTTCCGGGGCAACCAGTGTCATACTGGGTGTATGTTGAGAGCTTTCTTGTGATCGTAACCACTCGGCTCGTGTATTTTTCCAAAAATCAAACACGGTGTCAAAAGTAATACACGAGCGTGTACACTCGTGTCGCGTCCAGGGATGCCAGATATTTTTTTCAAATGTCTGTGATAAAAATTTGAAATGTCTGCGAATGTCTATAAAAGTCTGTAAACTTTTTTTTAGCAAATTAGACTTCTTTCAACAAAAAGACGTTATAAGAGAGCGAGTTATGTCATTATCGCCATTTGTGTGATTATGTAAACATGTCTGCATCTTTTTCTTGGATTGTATGCAACCTTACACTATTGTTTCATATTTTTAAAGTGACACTGAAGCTTGAGTCATTCGCATAGATGACACCATTTTCTGTAGTTTTTTTTCTCCCTATAACGCTCTTTCCAGTTTTGTATTTTAAAATCAAAATTTAGTTTTCATTTGATAAATTCAACAGACTTTTTTTTATTCAACAATAAGCATTGATGGTGTTTACCATATTTTAATATGGTGTCATCATCACTCATTATCATCAATATCATTATGGTCATATGAATGATTTTTGTAAAGACTGCTTCTTCGGTTAGTCAGTAATTATCTCTTAAATTTCAGGGAAACTATCTCCTGATCTTTTGCAAGGCTCTTTGCTTTATTCTGGGAAGTTTCCTCCTAAACTTCAGTCAAAATTCCTTTTGGCAGTCACTCCTTATTTTCTTCGAAATTCACATATAAGAACCCATCCTTGCTTTCCAGAAACATTTGGTAATTTTTTTCCTGAACAAAGTTACTTTCTAAACTTCTGATAAGTCCTATCCTGAACAACGAGGAGAGTTTCTGCAAAACTTTGAGAAAGTACTCTCCAGAATTTCTTGGAAAATCTTCATAAGTTTATAGAAGTTTCTTCCTGAACTTCTGAGAAGTTCTTTTCTGAACTGCTGAAATAATCTCTTCTGAACTTCAGGGGAGTATTGTCCTGAACTTCGGGGAAGTTTGTTCCAGAATTTCTGAGAAATTCCTGCTAGAACAACTAGAAAGATCCTCCTATATTTCTGGAAAGTTTCTCCCTGATTTTATCAAAAGAATCTACCATAACTTCGTGAACTTCGAGAAGTTCTCATTCTGAAATGCCGGAATGTTTGATTCGGAACTTTAGGGAAGCTTTCTAGCACTTTTGCGTTGTTCCAACTAAACTTTTGGTCTCTTCGCAACTTCTGAGAAGTCCTCTTGTGAACTTCTGAGGAGTTCTTTACTGATTTTTTTGAAAGATTCCTTCTTGACTCTTGTGGTTCCTCTTGAAATTCGGGGAAGTTTTTTCCTGAGTTTATAATTTCCAAACTTCTGATTGGTCTCATTCGGAGGAAATTTTATTCCAACATTTTTAGGAAAATTCCCTTAAATTTGTTCTTGAAGTTTCTTCCTGGAATTCTGGAAAGTCCTCTTCTGAACTTTTGGGAAGTTTTCTCCAGAAATTTGGGGAAGTTTGTTACGGAACTATTGTGAAATTCGTGCTCAAATTAGAAGGAAGTACCCCCAATGCTCCTGGAAAGTTTCATTCTTTTCTCTCTAGAGAATTTTGAGAAATCCTTATTCTGTAATGCAGAATGTTCTCCTATGAGCGTTGAAAAAGCTGCCAAGAATTTCTAGGAAGTTCCAACTAAGATTTCGAGAAGTTTCTTCTGGAACTTCTGGGATTTCATTTCCTGAACTTAAGAGAAGTTCTTTCCCCAACTTCTATAACGCATCGTCCTAAGGTTTTTTTTCCTGATTTTTTGAGAAATTATAGGTAGTGCCCTTCCTGGGAAGTTCAGTCTTGAATTTCTGGGAAGAACTCCCAAACCTCTGAAAAATTCCAAACTTCAGAGAAGTCCTCTACCCTACACTTATTCCTGAAGCGCTGATAAGTCCTCTCCTGATTCTTAGGGAAGTTCTATCTTGAAATTCTTGTAAGTATGATCTTGAACTTCGATAATGAATTTTTGAAGGTTCTTCTTGCATGACTTGCTTGCTCCCAATACCAAAATTCCTACCTGAACATAGGAGACATTTTTTTTCGAGGTAGTCTCTAAATTTCTCAAATATGATTTGTATTGTTGTGAACCTTAATTTTCGTTGTGACTTAATAGCAAAGGACCAATATAACCAACGCTTTGACAGTAATTTTTCACATGGGTTTGAACACGCGTGGGATTGAACACTACCATAAGTAGGGACTCCATGTTACCCTCAGAAAGGGCCTATAAAATACTTATCTCCGGGCCCATTGTGTCTCCAAGTGGCCCACCGCTTTTGTTTCTTCAAGGATTTCTACTTTAAATGATACCTACGGTATTTAAAAATATCTCAACATAGCTTCTTACCGTATCTACTATACTGTTCAGATCCTCGTACATTTTAAATCCAAACTTCATAGAATACCTTTATTTGAAATTTAAAAAATATTGCAAATGTCTGTAGAAGTCTGCAACATAAATAAAATGTCTGCTAAATGTCTGTATCGTTAAAAAAGTCTGCAATAAAAATGAAAAGTCTGTAAATTTACAGACATGTCTGTGAATATGGCATCTCTGGTCGCGTCAATTGCGTTACGGGTTCATCTGTAAGCACGACACTAAAGTGGTGAAATACAACCACATGGTGGTGTGTTTGCAGTCAAGTTCGGCTTTCGTGCAGAACGGTCTGGTATATTACCAAGGCGGCCCAAAACCACCGAAAGTTGTATTTTGACCGATTTGCATTTTTCATCACAAATTGGCACCAAAATTTGAAACTTTGGTATTTCTCGAGAACCACTTTAGCCATTCGTTTCAATAAGACTTCACTGGAAAAAGTTATAACCGTTGAAAGGCAGCATATTTTGTCAAAAAACAGCAAAGTACTAACGCGGATTCCCTTAAGGAGGGTCTCGAGAGACATATGGGGCTTGACCTTCTTGGTTTCATCATATAATATCCCACGATCCATAGTATACAGAAAGTTACTATTTTGAGCAAAGTAGTTTAGTAGATCAAGGCCTTCAGGATGGTAAACTTCAAAGTTTAGAATTATTTCACTACGTGGCGCAAGTGTGCATGTAAAATTGGCGTCTCCGACAAATATGTTTAAGTGGCTATGGCCATTTGAATAGTGCAAACATTTGTGCAGAATTCGTCCGCTACGTGGTGCAAGTGTGCATGTGAACTTTTTGTATTGCCTGTGTCTTGAGATCTAGATCATTTATGAATTTACGGGAAAGTTATCTGGAAAATCATGACCTTCCAGGGGTTTAATTAAAACATCAGAATAGCATCACTACGCTACGCTAGTGTGCAAGTAAAATTACTAAATAACGTGGATCTTAAGATCCTTGGCGTATTTCAATACGGCGTCTTCGGCAAATATGTTAGAATAGTCAAGACCTTTCGGATGGTGTAAACATTAGTTCAGAACTCGTTCGCTACGCTGCGCGAGTGTACATGTGCACTATTTGTAATACTTGTGTTTTAAAATCTAGACCAAATAAGAATTTACTGAGTGGGGAGAAGAGCCCGCCGTAAATTCACGAAATATTATCAACAAGGAGTTTGCAACTCACTCTTCCCATCCAAATCGATTCAATCCTGTGTTCTGATGGTCCCTTCCCTACAGATTGCATTGATATCTATTCCTTGAATGGAAAGCAAGTCATCCCCGGCATCCGGAATGGATGTACTCAAGCACCCTGTCTCTTCATCAGTTTTTACTTCTGTTCCTGGGAGATGCAGCTCGTCTCGAAGCTGGTATATCTCGTCTGGATTTTTGATAGATTTTCGTAATCTAATTTACTCGCTGGTGAATTTTCAGAGTAATAGACGTGCTAGGTATCGCACTATCATCAGGTATTCAGCTACTTAGGCGAAACAATACTTCTGCAGTGGCTAATTCTGTCCTTGGCGTAACTTCGTTCAACGTCCAAAAGTATCGTTTGAATATAAATGTCGGATCAAAAACGCCGTAGAAGCGTAGCGAACAGACATTGATGTAAATATCCCTTTTATAGAAAAACGTGTGTAAAAGTAAATATAGGCAGCCGGTATAAACAGCGAGACTGAAGATGAACGTCTGTTCTCTGTGGTAGAAGGCCTCTTACACCATTTCGCACATAAAAAAATGAAAACGAATCATTTGTTGTTACAAAAACTGCTTTGGACAATCCAAATATATGTAATTGTTAACCCCGTGAATACAGTCCCGGGGGGCGGGGAATTTATATGTTTTCACCCTAAAGGCGGTATCGTTTTTATAAGTACACCTGGAAGCTGCTTTGCGAAAAAGACTTTGACTTTATTTGACAGCTGTTCATTTTACGCGTGTTTTCGGCATAGTAAACAAGTGCACTATGGAGCTGAAATGATAAGTTATCACTCAAGTCCACTCAAGTGTCTTGTCCGAGCATAACAAAAGCTATTTTTACGTCTCAATAAATGAGAGATCCCCGATGGTGACGTTAAAATTTCAACACAACGGAAGCGGCATGGATCCTAGTCCTCCTTTTTTACATATTAAGATGAACTGTGCTTTTGTCGTGATTTCAGGGGCTTGTTTGTCGAAATGGGCACTAAACACGAACCGAAAGATTGGCTACTATTCTCCGATAGCAATATTTGGCAAACGACATTATTTTGTCGAATCTATGAAGAGCAAATATAAAGAAAGTGCAGCCTTCACCTACATACTACCAAAAATTCAAAAATTATCACATGACAAAATAACGGCAGGTGTATTCAATGGGAAATGGTGATTAGAAGTATGGGAAATGGTGGAAGATGTAAAATTTGAAAAAAGTCTTTCACCGGTCCAGAAAGCGGCCTAGAAAAACTCCAAGGAAATATGTCAAAACTGTTTTGAAAACCATAATGCTGACAACTATCAAAAGACCGTTTAGAAATAAGGAGACCTTTTTGGAAGAATGGGATGTCGTTTATCCTTGAAGTGTCATATTTATGATTTGCATCTTGATAAACTCAAAGAAAATATGGTAGCATACTCAGAGGAGCATGGGAAAGATTTCACCAAGATATCAAAAATTTGAAGTTGGTTACAAAAAGCAAAGCCATGATGGGTGATAACATCTGAAATTTAATGACCAGCATACCTGGAACCTCTTCTTAAAGGCAATCAACTAGAAAAAAAATCAATTAATATTTTATAAATATTATCTGTTAATAAATACACCCAAGAAAACATCAATCTCTTTTCACCTGTTACAATATCAGAAAAGTCATAATTTTTACTCACAAACGGATAGACGTTTTTGATCGTGACCTCAGTACTTGAAGTACTTTTATCAAAACATGGCTGTAGCATGTAAAAAGCATTAAAATGGAAAACAAATTTAACGATAACGCATTCTGCAGAGAATGCCAGGGAAGTTCCACAGAGAACTTCCGGGAAGTTCTTCAGAGAAATTGAGTGAGATAATTTTTGTATAATGTTCTGTAGAATTTCTCCAAAGTACTCTACAGACCTACCCTAAGGTTCTCTGAAAAACCTCCCTGAAGTTCTCTGCAAAACTCTCTTAAGATTCTCTACATAACGTCCCTCAAGTTCTCTGCAGAATTTTGCTTAAGTTCTCTGTAGAACTTCCTTGTAGTTTTGTAAGAGATCTCTGTATATAGTCGTTTTAAGTTCAATTGAATTCGTTTTCCTATCCAACCCAACATTAATCTTTATCTGACTCATCTAAAACGCAAGAGAGCAAGACAGTGATTCGCACGACCGATTAACTTTGCGAGCTCGGTTGTTATTTTCGAATGAAGCGGCAAAGTCCCACACCGCTTAGTGTATTCTTGGTGGTTTGTTTGGTGGAGTGCTAGTATCGCATAAACATTTCGGCGCTAATTAATTAGCGAAGCAAGTCCTTTGATTAACCGATAAGGCGTATCGTCAACAAGTTCTCTGCAGAGCTTCCTTGAAGTTCTCTGCAGAACTTCCCTGAAGTTACCTGCAGAACTTTGCTGAAGTTCTCTGCAGAACTTTCCTTAGGTTCTCTGCAGAGCTTCCCTGAAATTCTCTGCTGAATTTTCCTGAGATTCTCTGCAGAACTGCCCTAAAGTTCTCTAAAGAACTTCCTTGATGTTTTCGGAAGAACTTCCATGAAGTTCTCTTAAGGACTTACCCGAAGTTTTGTGAAGAACTTCTCCGAAGAACTAACCCGAAGTTTTCAGAAGATATCAAACATATCCATATTTGGGTAATCAGCCACTTATGTGCACTAGCGGTCAACATTCATTACATGGTTCATAGGAAGGGCTTGGTTACCCGAATAAATTTCCGAAAACAATGAATTCATACATGATCAAGATATCAAAATACAAATATTACAAAAAGTTCACATGAACACTATTACCACGTATTAGAAGATCTAATGTTTTCACCATTCGAAATGCCTCGATTCCTCGAATAACTTTTTCAAAGATGCCATCTTTCTATATGTCAATAATCTCAAGATCTAGATTATAAAGTAAGTTTACCTGCACACTAGCACCACGGACTGAGATAATTCTGAACTGTTAAGTCAAGCATCTCATAATTTTTACAACTAACTTTTCTGAAAACTGTAAATTTATACACGATTTATATATAGATCTTAAAACACAAGTAATACACAAAGGTTTAAATGTACACTATCACCACGTAGCGGACGAGTTCTGAACTAATGAGAATACTATCAGAAGTTACCAATATTACAAAGTTTGGTCACGAAAAATCAAGAAAGCCGCGCTCTAATTCGTTGTTTTTGAATTTCATGCAATGCGAGGCGTTGAAATTGAGTTGTACGTAAGACAAGACAAGATAAGCCAAGAGATTGGTAATTGGGAGGTCGTTGCGGAGGGTCCACTCAATGAAGTATTTGACTTACTATAAAAGGGAGGTGGGGGGGAGGGGGGGGGTTTAATCACGGTAGTTCCATTTCTCAATTCCAGTTCAGTTCCATATTGGTTCCGTTTTGATTCCGTTTCGGCTCCATTCCGGTTCTATTTCGGCTCCGTTTTGGTTTCGTTTCGATTTCATTTCCATTCCGTTTCGGTTCCATTTTGGTGATTCCATTTCAATTTAATTCAAGTTCAATTCAATGTCAATCAACTAATCATGGTTTCATTTTTTATTTTTTTTACTTTGCTGTAAAGGTAAATAAAACTTAATAGCTCGGGGCTGTAAAACAAACGCCATTGACATAAAACAACCTGACTTACTGACCCTTAAAGGGTGTCCACGATGAAATTGCCACACACAAAATTGATTCGCAAAATTCGAGTTTTCATCCGATTGCCATCAAATTTTCAGGGATTAAGAAATAATTATTAAACTTCATTTTACCATTTTATTCGTATTTTATTTACAATCCATACGCAAATGCCCGCACCTGGCCTTAACCCGCATAAGATTCTGCACAACCTGTGAATCAACCGTTTTTGCATGTAAACCCATACTTTCTTCAGTTCCTCGACTGTCTTCACTACCTTAGGTCGTTTAAGAAGGTGCTGCTTCATAATCGCCCAGTACTTCTCGATGGGGCGGAGCTCCGGAGTGTTGGGAGGGTTGAACATTTTCGGCACGAAATTGACCTCATTGTCCGCATACCACTTCAGCACGTCCTTGGAGTAGTGGCATGAGGCCAAATCCGGCCAGAAGATTGTTGGGACGTTGTGGGCCTTCAGGAGAGGAAGCAGCCGCTTCTGGAGGCACTTATGTACACCTGTCCGTTCATCGTGTCCTGGGTCACGAAAGGTGCACTCCGCTTCCCGCACGTGCAGATGGCTTGCCAAACCAGGAATTTCTTCGCAAATTTGGACATCTTCTGAGTGCGGACATGCTCCGGAACGCTGAACTTATCCTTGGCCGTGAAAAACAGGTTGCCGGGGATCTGTTTGAAGTCGGCCTTCACATATGTTTCGTCGTCCATGATGCAGCATTCAACTTTCGTCAGCATGTTGAGGTACAACTTCCTGGCACGGGTTTTGGCGGACTTGTTCTGCTTCTCGTCGCGATTAGGGGCCTTTTGTACCTTGAACGTTCGAAGCCCAGCCTTAGTTTTGGCCTTCTGGACAAAACTTCGGCTTAGGTGCAGCTTCTTGCTACATCCCGAACGGAGGCGTTCGGATTTCGGTTGAAGGCCCCAACTACGCGGTTGTGATTTTTGGTGTTGTACGGAATACTTTTTCCTTCACTTCTGGGCTTCCGATCGGTGGTCAACCGTTCCTCGAACCGCTTAATCACTCGCGACACCGTGGAATTCGCAATTCCCAACGTTTTAGCGATGGAACGATGCGAGAGATCCTTGTTCTCGTGATGAATGCGCAAGATTTTATCACGCACGAGCTGTTCTTTCGACTCCATTTCCGCGAGTTTTGATCACAGGACTTTAAAACTTGCAGTAAATAATGCACTATGAACTAAATCCACCCAAATTTTCATTAAATTCTACCCAACGGTTAAAAAGTTAGAGCAATTTCATAGTGTGGCAATTTCATCGTGGACACCCTTTATAACACACTTTAAAATGGAAGCTCGTCACATACAAATTCAAACTTTTAAGAGTATTATTAGAAGATACCGTAGTGCTGTAAGAAGCCAACATGGGCACAACATTGCAATTGAGGGTTGTCTAGAAATATTATTCGCTGTATGAATTATAAAACTCTTGTTGCGGTACTTCTCGGGGTTGACTTCTGTACTACTAGTTGTCATTATAGTCTACATCAAAGGCCTGAATGTCGTCCCTAATAATTATTGTTTGGTGATTTACCTGTCTTTTTGAAACAAAATTACATCTGCAGATGATGACTTCAACACTAAGAGCTATCAACTTAAACAACACTTAGCCCCGGTTTAACATCTCAAGGAAACATTAGAAATCATTAAACAAGCGCCCAACATATGCTACTGCTTCTAAGATATTGTTCTTAGAAGAGTTGACGTTGAGAAAGGGTCTAGTTTTTACAACCAAGCTGTCACGCAGCTCCCGCTAAATATCCTCAAAGAAAATCCGTTTACTTTGGCATTTTATAAAAATACTTACATGCCGTTCTGCATAATTCTGTCGTAAGTAATAGACAGAGGATCATGGAGTGAACAACTGTAAACAATCATAACCGTCAGATGCGTGCACGAAGCTGCAAAAACACTCATAAAATGATTTGCCCAAAATAATAAGTAATAAATCCCCATACGTCAAACAGCAAACAGCGACATTCATAAACAAATAACACACACTGGACGAAAAGCTATTCATTCTTACACACACGATTTTATGACCGTACCCCTCTATTGAACATGAATCCGCCAATAAACGAGCAATCACTTTCGTGTCTCTTCTCATCCATCTTCATCCAAGCCCGCCCAAGAGCTCATTCAAATCGACCCCTTCAACCCATCCCTTTTTCTATCTATTGTAGTGACGACAGCGGCGGTTTCGGCTCGACGGGCAGCGATTTCACGTCACTCTCGACAGCCGGCAGTGTAGGTGGTGGTGGTGGTGGCGGCAGCGGTGCCAGCGGAGGAAGCGGTTCACTGAATTTCCCATCGATTTTCCACCAATCGGTCGGAGGCAGTCAGCTGATTGGAGCCGATCAAAACAACTGTGATGCAAATGGCAGTGGTGGTGGCGGCGGAGGGGACGCCAAAGGCAAGGGCCGCAAAAAGCTACGATTGCTGAAACCGAAGCTCAAGCAGCTGCACGATATGGAAGTGCTGCCAGTCGAGTACATGGGTCCAAAGATCGAGTATACGTATGTAATTTGAGCAAAGGAAGAGTGGAATAAATTGCACCGGTAGTGGATAGGAACACGATGCACCGCTTAGTTTCAATCAAGCTTGGCACGAATTGCACTGTCTAATGAATTTATTATCTAGGATCTAAGGTGCTTCTGTGGAAAGCTCGAGTGCGCGGGGATGGTGAAGTGAGATTTTGAATGGTTTGGGTGTTGAGAGAATGAATGAACCGGAGGGAGATACTCGTTAATGTGCTTGAATCACGCAAAGCTTCATTGGTTTGAATGTTTGTTTCCCATGGATGGGAGGCAGAGGGTGAGCATGAACTGCACGAAAAAGCTTTCAGTTTATTAGGGTTGCGATTCCCGGCACTAGGTGGTGTATAAAAGAATTTGATAAAAGCTTTCGTCGCAATATTTTGATTCAAGCTTTCGTCTGATATGCTGAATAGTGAAACTACTGCGGTGATTCGTGTTGCTGCTGGTGGCGTTGTAAATATTCATTTCGAGTTACTTTATTAACTATCAGAGAACTTGTTTCAGAAGCTGAATTTCAGAATACGATGAACAATGAACAGTATGTCAAATATTCACTCTTTGTACCTAACAACATAAGATAACTTTGACGAGTGATACACCCGTTATTCTCTCACTTTGCAACAATGATATGTAGTAACTTGAATGTATAACAAAACACGAATGAAAACAACAAAATGTTGTATCGATGATGGGAAAGAGGTAAGTTGCTTTGAGAGAGTGTTGTGATTCGCACATATGTTGCAATGACCTTGTTTTCAGGTAACAGCTACAAAAAAAAGCTTTGTCATTATTGCAACACTCGACCGACAGAAACATTGTCTTATCAGCAACATGAAGAAAAGCGATAATCAGTTGTCGATGTTTAACAAATTACTGATCTGAGTGATTAGGCAATTATAAAACCTGAAAAAAATGCTTGTATAACATCACACACTGAACAAAAACGAACATTATTATTGGCAAACTTGTTGCAAATTGATTATTCTACCAGGAAACGAAAATACATGCGTTTATAACATGATTTTCAACCCAGAATATCCTGAACATGTAGAAGTTCGGAGCTTAGCATCTACAGTTGTAATTAAGGCTTTTCCGTACATGCAAAGTAACTATGTCTATTCAACCATGTTCATTTAGTTTTTTGAAAGATTAACAGATATTATGAAGTAATCTGGGATGTTCTAGGTCGTCAAAACTGTCCTGTTGTTCAGAAATTAGAATTTACAGTTGAATTTGTAGCTTCTTCGGCTGAACAAAGTAACAAAATGTATTAAACCGTGTTCACTGAATTATTCGGAAAGTCAACATACATTTTGAGATAATCTGGGATGTTCTAGGTCAACCAAAGTATTCTTGAGTTCATGACTTAGGATCTTTAGCTGTAATTGTAGCTTTTATAGCTATATCTAATCATTAAAGTTCATCGAATCTAACTATGAGATAATCAGGGATATTCTAGGTCAACCAAACGGTCCTGAAATTCAGAACTTATTATATACAATAGTAACGGTAGCTTTCAGCTGTATTAATCTACGATAGGTCCAACCATGTTCATTAAGTCCTCTGGAAGGTCAACCGACATTATGATGAATTCTGGGATGTTTTGGGTCATACCAGACTGTTCATTAGTTCATAACTTAGGATCTATAATTGAAACTAAAGTTTTCCAGATTAACAAATGTCCGATATGTATTCACCTTTGTTTATTGGATCTTATGGAAGTCCTCAACTTTGGATCTATAATTGTAACTGTAGCTTTTTCAGCTATACAATGAAATGATATGTATTCAACCATGTTACATACTTAAATACACATTGTAACTCTGTGTTACCGAGAAAAAAATATAATTACAACTGTAGACCACAAATTCTGAACTCAAAAACATGTTGGATGACCTAGAACCTAGACCTAGACCTAGACGACGTAGACCTTTGAAATCGGAATTCTCGGTTCGGAGATATTGACGGAACCAGTTAAAAAAATAGGACGAATTTGGGGAACTAATGTATGTTTCTCAGCAACCACTCAACCAAACTGAGTGCCAAATTATAGAGATTGAACCCTATCAATAAAAATTGGAAAAGTTCCGGTGATATGGTTGGACAATGTTTCGGGAAACATGGATTTCATGAACTAAGAATTGGACGCAATAGCCGTCAAATGAAAGGTATTATGGTTCTATAAAAAAAACCTGAATTCATCCACCTATGGTGAGATCTTACCCTTTTTACGTATTATATATATTTTTAATTACTTGCTCATGTATTCAGGAGAGTTAAAGCGATATGTTTTGGTCCAAGTATAAAGCTGACCGTTTCATCGAAGGTACATGTCCGGACGGGACCAATGTAGTTCTGGGCACTTGATGTCATTACCATTGCACTAAGTTTTGAATCGTAATCAAATTTTTGGCGTCACATGATAGGTTTCGGTCCGTGGCCACTTCATCGGGGGTACCCGGATCATGTCCAAATGTGGCCAATATGGTTCTGGACACTTGATGGCCACAATTACACTTATTTTGGATTTCGTATGTGATTTGGGATATCGCATGCTACAGCGCCGAAAGTTCAATATATTTTATGTTTATCAGCACCTTCCCAAGTTCCTCATTATTTTATAATTTACTTTAGTGTTAAGGAAAAATGTTTGTGAACTCAAGCCTCGAAATATACGATCAATCTTCATCAAACAACGAAGGGTCCAAAGTACTCTGTTTCCAGATTCCACATACCAAATTCCTTCTAGTACCACTGCAATTCGGCCCATGAGCCAAATTTTCACTGGTTAAAGATAGTAAACTAGCTTCAGTTGATACGGTGTAAGTGATAGAAATTAACCGGATTTAACGACAAACCGGGTTCAACCCGCAACACGTCCGGTGTGGCCAGTGTTCTCTTGGGCACTCAGTATGACTACAATTGATCTTGTAATTAGAGACGTTAATTGATAGATTTGGAACGTTTTAGATAATATACTCAGACGTTACCCATACCCGTCGGAGCTTGTTCCTGCCATATCTCTGGAACAAGTTGGACGATTTCAAAAACATTGGGACCATTGTACCTTCTATTTGGCGGTTCTGTTGCCGAGAAACGTGAGCTCATTTCTTTACACACGTACACACACATTTATAAACTCGAACACACATACACACGCACAAATATATTCACGAAAAGAGGATAAAACCAAACATTGTTTCTTTTCGCTAGACGGAGCATGTGACATGATTGAATTTATTTGTGTTGCGTACCAAGCCATATACGTGCATCGCTATATCTCTTCCCTAGAAAATAATCCGACGTTATGAAACACTATAATCTTGATTCTGCTGCTACGCAATTTATCATTATTGTGTTGTGTATGCAACAATGATAAGGATACATCATTTTTTGTCCCAACATTGAAAAGTTATGACAATGTCATTGTCATTCATGCATTCGTGAGTTTGGATTCACTGACAATGAAATTATTGGTTATGATAGAGCTTACAATTAGTATTACTTATATTACTTTAACTCGAATGTTCAACATGGTTTGGAAGAAACATGTTATTTTCTGCGTTATCTTATGCACATAAAGGGAATGCTAGATTTGGTAAAAATTCATAGGATATTTGATGCAGATTTAATTTAGATAACGCCAGAATCTATAAATCTTGTATGAAAGATTGCAAACATTGTTGTTCGGCGCATGGAAGATTTCATACAATTTCGTAGTTTACGCTTTCTTTGGCTTGGAATTAAACGAGGGGAAATTTACTGCGGCTGATAAAATTCAATATTTTTTTCTGTGTAGGTGTTAAACCATATTTTTATGGGGTTATTTTATTGATATTCAATTTTGAACATAAATTAGACGAAAACTTACCAGCGGTTACATGGCGGCATATATACTCAGCGGCACGGACCGGCCGACGTAAAGCTTTTCTTAATACAGATTCCTATATTGAAAGCATTGAAAGGTGAAATAATTTCGGATGGTGATTAACAAAACACAAAACATAATTCGATAGAGCAACAATTATTTTAATCCTAAATTTATTAAACCTTTAACAAATCTTCATCACCGGCAGTTGTCCGTTACCTTAGGCCATGGCCGATGAAAAGATGGGTGTTGGCATGTTCTTTCGTGGCATTGATGATCAGCTGCTCCTCCCTTTGAGGTTTGCCCAAGGATCTATTGGTCGTAGCTGGGAAGCGTTGTGAGGATTGACGTCTTCTGCATCTTCTTATTTTTTTTTTACGGGATTTTAACCATAGGGGTCTGTGTGGTACAAACTTTGAGTACTGCAAGTGTAACGCATACTGAACTTTGTATGGTATCAGAGGAGTCAAAAAGGGCTTTAACACGCGCCGATGGGTGGGCATTCAGGCTGAGCCCATACAGCTATGATATTCAATACATTCGTGGAAAGGAAAATATCGCGGGTCCTTCCTCAAGGCAGCTTTCGACAAAGAAACCAGCCTGTGGGAAATAGCCGTCATATAGGCAAATTCCGTTGAAATCCTGACAGAGCCAGAAATATCAAGTAGATACTACTGAAAAACCGACATGAAACTGAATCTTCACTATTGACCAAGAATCCATAATGGCCAATTCAAATGTGCAGCGATCTCATCTGTCAAAACCTATAGAATCATTTTATCTAGATAAAAATAAATGTGTCCAGAATTACTAAGACATGAACCTTGTTAACAAGTTCCCAAGCGTGTTTGTGATTTAATTAAACGTTCTCAGCGAACACGAAGATAGATGGCAGTAATATGATTTGAACAGAAATATTAAGACATTTTCTATTGTCATTCATGTCGGTTTGTCGGTGTAGATACCACAGACACCGACAACACCATACAACAGGTGATAAGCGCCCATGAATCAGCAAACTGGCCCAAAAACTTACGCAAATACCAAGCCATCGCAGACGACTTGACCGTCGACAAAGGTATCCTCATCAAGACCGGCTGTGCTGTGATACCACACGGAAAAAAATCCGTGCCCGGATCCGTGAACTGCAGTCATGAATTCGCGAACAAGCAAAAATACACCGTGAACTGAATCACGTAATCATGAACTAAATCACGTTTTTAGGTAAAAATCCTGAAAACGTGAACTAGTTTACGGTCCGTTTTCATTTTCGTGAACGCTTTTGTTTCTGTGCAGAAGCACTCCAGCGACGGACCCTAGAAGTGGCACATAAGGGTCACCCATCGACCGCGATGTCCAGCGATGCAGCGAAGTGGGTGGAATCATGAAACTTGCGTTGTTAATGGAAAGCCTGAACGACAAACTCCTATGGAACGGATCTTCACCCCGAGAGCTTCTTGGAAAGTCGTGGCTTTGGATTTCAATGGTCCAAACGCGCGATTTGGAGGTACCCTGATCCTCGTGATAGTTGATTATAAGTCCAGATTCATCGTCGCACGTTCTGTGAAATCAACTACTTTTGAATGCAATGAACAAATGCTCCAGGATGTATTCAACAAGGAGGGCTACCTAAAATACTGAGGACCGATAATGGGCCTCCTTTTACCAACGAAGACTTCGCTAAGTACTGCAAGAAACATGATATCACAATATCCTTTTCGACATCCCTTTTTCCACAGCAGCACGGTTTAGGTGAAAGCTATATGAAGCTTATTAACAAAGCTATGACGATTCAGCAAACAAGCCCAACTACAACGATGAACTCAGAACACCAGTTAATGCGCATAACGCCGCAGTACACAGCATCACCAAGGTGCCACCTGAAGAGGTGATGTATGGGAGCAAAATCAAACGCGGACTACCCTTAATTCAGCAAGGGAAAGCCAACTTCGACGAACACAGCTTGGAATTCAAAGATCGTGAGGTGAAGCTAGCTGGTAAGCACCGTGAAGATGCGCGGCGAGGTGCTCTTGAATGCGGAGTTTAACCTGGTGACGAAGTTATCGTGGAACGGCATCACCGTTCGATGTGCGGTGACTCGCGGTTCTCTCCGACAAGGTACACGGTCATAGAAGACCGGAATGGTAGCCTCACCATGTAGTGGGGGATCCATCTTCCGGGAATTTTTCCGCCAGGTGTTTTTCATTGGCTGACGGGCGGCATGCACTTCAGCCATCGTCGTCCCAGTATCAAACAAAAACAAACCTTCATCCCGCCCAAGGAATGTTTACGTCCCAGGGATGCTTGATCAGGATCCGTACTGGAATAGTGGGGGCAATTAACTTTCTTCTTTTCTAAATATTTACTACTATTTACTGAACTTATCGGAAGCTCGGAAGCGGGAAGGAGAAACGTCAACAAGAACACGATCAAACTAATCAACCTAAAAGATTTAGTTAGATCTTGAGAATCCAACTCCAGCGAGAGATTTATTACGGTAAATTAAATGTACTTATTGCTGGTTGCAGTTGTGATTGGACTATAGAAGTGCGTTTTGCGCATTTTAAAGTGTGATAAAAGTGCACGTTTACGTCCAATCGTTTTGTTGTCTTGGGTGCACTTATCCTTTATGCTGAAAGGTATAAGATCACTGAAGACAGGAAACGATTTGACGTAAACGTGCACTTTTATCACACTTTTTCTGTTTTTGTCGGAGTCCATTTTTAACTGCAATCAGCAATAAACGGTCACACACTGTTAAACAGGTTTATTATATTTATCATTTTTTTTTTCTCAAGAAGAGGAGAGATGCGTGGTGCATACTTTGAGTACTGCAAGTGTAACGCATGCTGAACCTTTATGACATCGCCCATCGACAGGAACAACAACTGGGCACTTTTTTCCAGGGTCGTTCACGTTGTTCAGGGACGCAGCGGAGGTAGGGCAGCGTTGTTAATAATACTCTCCTGCTACCCCTGCTGAAAAGATCAGCACCGTTGAACATCTTAGGGCTACGACCAGAAGAATTCTGGCCCCAATCGTCTTAATCACCCGGTGACGCATGTCAATACTTTTCTTCACCTCCTCTGTGTGTTGCCTAAAGCTGAATGTATAGTCAAGGTTAACCCCAGAAATTTTAAGAGTGGGAGTTGCTTTGATGATATTTTGGTTAGAGGTGAGTTCCGGTATTCTGCTCAACTTTTTCTTATGGTTACTAATGTGAAGAAGCTGGGATTTTTCCGGGGATATTATGAAGCCTCTTTCGTCTGCCTATTCACTGTGAGGATTGCAGGTCTTCGGTACAAAGTTATCTACAGCCGGTTCATCTTCTCCCGTGATCTCTGGGCAAAAACTGAGGCCAATGTTGGGGCAAGTAAAAAGTCCTTCAGCAGCGTTTGTAATAGCAGCTCAAAGCTAAAAAATTGAGTTATTTTATTTAATGACTTCGGGGAAAAAATAGTGTTAATGTTTTTGCATACATTTGGTGTTACCTAACCCGTCACAAGGCCTACCGAACACGCACTACGGGGCTACCGTCGTTGCCACCTGGGGCGATAATAATCATTAAAATCTCCAATCAAATATACCTGGCGTATCTAACCACACTTTGCACTACAATCAATTCGACGAGTGAGCGCACGTTGTAGTCCGATACTATCAACAATTCTATTGCTAAGCAATTAGGTTAACAAATCAATAGACTAAACTAAAGAAGGCGAACTAAGAGGTATATATACCTAACCGAAGTAGATTTCAATATAATATTCCACAAGAAATAAGTGTAAAATTATCGCTGACTGACGAGTTATTCACACACTTCATCTGTTTGCACTACACGCTCATTCGGATTTACCCCAAATTGACTGAAGTTAATCCAAAAACAAAAATTGGAACTACTCAAAGTTGGGTAACTGGGTCAAAACCCAAAATTGGGCAAACCCAAAATTGGGCAAACCCAAAGTATTTGATTTTGGGTTGGTTTTACTCATTATCATAAAATGTGATTTTTAAGGGTAAAATATCAAAATAAAAAAAATATTGTTGGCTGCTATGGAAAGGCGTTTTTTTTTATATTCTTTAAAAAAAAAGGGACATCCATAATGTTAATCCTCTCATTTAATTAGAAATTCTATATATACACACAAATACATACATACATTCATGTAAACATACTGCGAATGAGTTCACCAGATAGGTACTCAATCTCTGCACGGCACCCACGAGCGACATGAACGAAGAGTACTCTCCTCCAGCAGTTGATCCTCGGCAACACTCATCAAGTGTTACAAAACCGGTGCTAGTGCGTATCGCTCAATCATTCCAGGAATTCTTCGGCTATCAATCCGGTCAGCTCGAACAGGCTCTGCTGATGCGGTTGGTTAGCTATTGCTGATCTAACACCCTAACAATGTCAAAGTTTTCATCCAGGAACTTACCTAATGGATGTACTCACAAACTAGTGGAGATTCTGGAAGCTCCGGAACAAACTTAAAATCTCCTCATTAGCTTCCAGGTTGCATTCGGAAGCTTTGATCGAACGCTGTAGGAACGCAGAGGTCAATAAGGTATCCATATAGTATTCTGATTCGATTTGCCATCATCGGCGCGACTAAACCCGAAATGGTCAAGATGCATTCCATTGCCTTTGCGTAGTGAATCGATGCACCCTTTTAGAAGAAAAATCAATTAAAAAACGCCGTTGCCATGTCCGGTTTGTCTTTTAAACATGCACAAAAATTTTCTGAAGTCTAAAGGACTATAATTACTGTTTTTTCCCTGTTATACTTTCAACCAAAGTACAAATATATGTCCATTGTACAAACAGTAAAGATTTATGCGGAATAGAGTGAGATTTACCCAGTTTCATAAATCGCTCTACCCATGGTTTGACGTTTCAGCGTGTTTTATGAAAATGGGTAATAGTTACTCAACTTTGGGTAGATCCAGTTGAGCGTATCGCCTAGATGGATTCTGCATTGCGCACAGTTGGCTGTCATCGTCCGTGCTGCCAGAACAGCCAGGTTCAGTCAAACGACCACATCTTCATTCGCATGATACTTCCCGATGAAGGGGCATTATTGACGGAAGAATATATTTTCTGCATTAAGTAGATTGAGTTGCACGAATTAATGATCCTGTCCTATGGATATCCTTAATTTCTGTTTCGTTCAAGAATGGTTTAACGTTCTGGAACATGCTATTTGAGATAAACTTTCTGTGTCAAAATATTCTCAGCCACCCAAACAATTTCAATCAACACGAAACTCATAAAGCATTAAACACATTAACACTAATAATTATTGCGATACCCCTAACAAACTACTTACCTCATCCGTTTCCAAAACTTACCTCATCCCCATCGATCCCTGTTTCCCACTGTAAAGGGTATGTAAATAACTCTTCAACACGCTACAAGCCCGCGCCTTGAGCACGGCTGCTTGACTTCCAACGATGATGCTTCGAAAAACGATTTGCCGCTCTTTGCCATTCACCGGAACTTAATGACTGGCTACACGACAACGTTGCTCCTTTTGCCCACGCTTTCCTTGGGATTGATGTTGCGACCTAGACGAACCTAGGAAAATTTAGATTTTTCTACTTTGCATGCACACAAATTGTTGCTTTCGCACCCCAAATGAGGTGTGTTCCTTGAACTGTTGCTAGTGGGAATTTGTTAGATTAATATTCTCGGAAGTAATCAGTTATTCCAACGGGGAATGAGGAACTGTTGACTCGGCTGTTGACTGTATTGGCAAATCAAATAACCCATGACGCGACCGATACTTACCGAGGAAGTGTAGGGGTAATCTGATTCCCGCATGCAGCCACCGCTATTCTGAAGATACTGGAGAGTGTACCGCAGCGAACCTCCAGCGCATCCCTAAGGGGCATAGGAACTCATGTTTCACTGAAATCTTCCAGGGATAAAAACATATCGAACCAACCTGATTACCGGCAGTGGTGGAGCAATCCACCAGCTGCTGTTGACTGACGTACTCCACCCTTTTGATGCGTCTCATGATTTGTGCATCGATGGCGTAGGATATGCTGAAGGCGTAGCAGGAACCGCAAGTTTTCTGGTTGACCGGTGGCGTCTTGAAGCCTTTATCTCGCCAATCTAAACTGGCCGGCATTCCGGTGGCACTAGCTCCGACCATCGGTTCCTCCGAATGTTGGGTTGACCTCATCATATCATCGTTGAAACTGACGTCCATTCGCCGGTGCTCGACATGTGGCTTCATCCGTGTCATTTTCTTCAGATAAGTGGTTCGGTCCTAGTGGAAGATGAATAAGTAAAAAGAGCCGTTGGGTTTTTATGGATTGATTCGGTGCATATTTTTTATTTTTAGCAGTGATAGATCAACTTACAATATTTGGAATGAGTTGTTTATTAGGTGGATTGACTTGAATAAACAAGGTGATTCAACACAGTTTGTGGATGAAAATTGATGTTTCTGTTATCTGTAAATATGTTTTCAATTTCTTTTAAGAAATACAAGGCACACCTAATATGTTTGCTGCACCAAATTAAACCGCTCAACAAGTTCTATGATTAATTTTTTGTCACCAAACAGCTACTCTTTTAGTTTTCCTGTAGTTTAACATGTTTGTTGAAGTGAGAAAAGTCAACTGCAGTGACGTGCAGTGCCTTAAATTTTCATAAAATATCAATGAGAAGTGAAAATGATTTTATCCCAGTGTAATGATGATGTTTACTTTCCCGGTTTTCATGGTTACCGCTTTCACTTCTATGCCAACTGAATTTTGTTTGCTGCAATGAATGAAGTCGACTCTAAGTGCGGGTCAAAAATCTGCTGTCACCGTTGTTTTGATTATCAATCGGTAAGCATAAATTTCATTTGATGAAATCTGAATATCATCTCTTGTGATGATTTTTCATTATGAAGTGATTTTGAATCCTAATCTAAACATGGAACAACCAGGCCGTCATCATCGTCCCAGAGGAATAGATGCTAGCAATGTTGTGCAAGAATACCCTGGACTGGGCTGCTCTTGCATTTTTCCGATCCCGACGGGTAATTGATATTCATTGTGGGTGATTGAATTTCATTTCTGACATTTCGAAATTCGTTTTGAAAAATGAACTTGTTTACACAAATGAATATCAAAGCATTTTGAAAATTGAACGTTAATTCTTCTGGTTACGTTTGTTGTCATGAGTTATCATT
>JASCZW010001312.1:0-114149 GCA_034211315.2 Aedes japonicus | reverse complement strand
AGATAAGAATACGAAAATATATAGAATTCGAAAATAGGTTAAACAAATATAAGAATGCGAATAGGAAAAATACGAATACGAAAATACAAGTAAGAAAAATACGGATATTAAAATACGCAGACGAAAACACGTGTATGTGTGTATGTGTGTGTAATCTTATGTGTGTGTTTATGTAATGGTTGCAATCTCATACTCATTGGCCGGCAATGCTATTATTGAAGAAATCTGCTTACAACAGTCCCTAAAGTGACCATTGTTAGCAGCTTTAATCCAAGAGCTAGAAAGTGACTGCGTTACTTCATATCCAGCAACTCCATTTCAGAACAGTCTGGAGTAGCTTCACGTCCATTAATTTCACAAACAACAAGCCCTGCATGTAAAGATTACCGATACCATTTGGGTTAAAGCACTGCAATACACTTCCAGATTTCGAAATGTTAAATTTCCATACCTGGCATGTATTTAGTATTATTCAAATATAAGGTTATTGTTATATAGTTATAATCAGATAGATCTCACCTATGGCCGCTTCCTTAATGATACTTGCTTGTTCATTCATAAAAATAAACATTTGCGACGCGAGCATAAGCATATGCAGTAAATCAACCCTAAATCTGCATTTCAGACAGGCATTATTTTAGAATTATATCTCCATCTTGAATGCTATATGTTGTAAAGTTGAATTTCAAATGTTATTAAAATGCTTGTAGCTTGTAATAAGCATTTTGAATGCATAATAGCATTAACGAAGCATTATCACCGCATTGCAGTAAAGCAGTCGTATATTGTGCCAGAAACGGCATTTATGTTGCATTTAAGGTGACTTAAGTGCTTGATAGGCTTCCGTCAAGACGCTTTGGAACTTCTTAATGGTTACCTGGGATGTTATGACCACTTATATAGAACCTATTGGCAGTAATGAAACCAGCATATGCACAAAAGGCCACAGCTATTAAATTTCACTGTGAAATCGTGGTTAGTTTAGTTGTTTTACTTTGTTCGATTTTCTGCTCTTTTGATTCAGTTAGCAGTAAATAATACTCAAAGAAAAAAGTTCCAGTGTTGTGGAAATTTTGTGTGAAAGCAAACATCCGAAATGAATCGAGTTTTTACAGCATACTATGCTCCAAGTCATCCTTCTTCCTTTTTAGCGTTTCAAGCTTATTGTCTTACAATCAGCTCATAGCTTACTGTTAACTCAGTGTCCTAAATGCACTTCCACAGTTCCTAATTGAGAACTTTCGATGCCATGTACCATTTTTGCATCAGTATCGATGATTGAATGGCAAGTACAATCATACCCTATGTCCAAGGAGTCGAGAAATTTTCCTAAACGAAAATATCCTCGACCAGACCGGGGATCGAATCCAGTCAGCTCTAGCATGGTGTTGCTTTGTAGCCGCGCCTTTACCCACTGAGCTAATGGAGGACTTGCTGCAAGTCATACGTGCAATGATAAGAGCCGGAAAATTAATGCACCTCGGAAATAAGGCGAGTTTGCAACAACAATAACATAATTAAAACAAATTTGTTCGTTATATTAATGATCAATTTCCTGATTTAGGGACTTTTGGCAGTGATACTTGATATCGGTAGCCGTCAAAACCTCCACACGCCGCATCCAACGTAGATCTAAATGAAGACGACAAAAGGATTCCAGGGAACTTGTAGGCCCGCCACACCCTTTAAACGTAAAAAAAGACTAGCAATTCTTGGATCAATAAATTTCACTGAAGCATCAATTAGGAGCAGTACAAGTTTTTCATCATCGCATCGACCTTCAGTTGAAGTTATTTGCCAAGTCAACGGTTATTATCTGTCCTTATTATCCGATGTAATACAACTGGTAATGCCCTCGTGAGAGAGATGGTCTGTTATTATTATTTATGACCAACTCCCGAGCCCCTCTTGCATCGTTCGCATGACTTTCCTTAATCCATCAAAAGCAGGGGCAGCGAAAAGGCCGAAGCCCCCCTTCAATTGAAAAGTTGACTAACAAAACCAACCAGACGTGAGCAAATTGTAGAAACAAGGCGCGCGCATGTGAGTTGAGTATCATTCGCTCGCCATCATCATTCATTCATGGTGGTATGCTTTCCTAATGAGGGAAAGAAGCCAGAAATGCAGCAGGTGCACTACTTTGTTGCCGATTTTCGATGAGGCAAGTCGATTGGCTACGACGAGAACTTAACTAAAGCTTTTACTTACGAATGGGCATTGTATGTGCATTGGGCTTGGGAAAAATACAGTGAAAAATAAATAGGATAATAACCGTAATTCAAATCCGCACTTGGTTTTCGTAAGTTCCGTTGAAGAGATCAGGCACAATGGCGAATAAATAATTTGAGGGTTTCTGCAACGTGGAGGAGCCTATGGGCGATGATCCGTCATGCGATAAGCTTTGCCTGCAGGTGAGAATCCGACTGGCTTGCTGTTTGTTATCTGGAAATATTGAGCTCTCTAGCAGCAGTAGCAGCAGCAGCAATAGCAGGCCGAGATGTAATTGAAAGTGACAGCTATTAATTTTAATTAACAATCGGAGAAGTGAATGTTTTGCTATTCGATGCATCTCAGGTGCAACATTGTAGCTGGGTTGCCTGCGGTGATGGATTGGTTGCGTAACGGGAATGTGCACGAGAGCAATTATTGAGTTTTCTGTTTTTGAGTCCTGACTAAAGTGCCGAGCGGAAATCGAGTCCATCAGATTAAAGGTGGTGTGAGCTTAGGACCGAACTCAGCAAACAGCTGATTGAAGTTTTGCCGACGAAAGTCTTTTTCCAGTAAGTGCAGGTAGAAGCCGATATCACATTATCACCGTGCCCTGCACGTTCATCAACAGGTAAACACGCCAATGGGTACCAGCAGGCACATCGCCCTCTGAAAAACTCATTTCAATCTCAATAGCATACAGGCGAGGTAATAATGCATGTGTTATTTATCGAAAATTACATTGATTAATATTTCATTTTCATTAAAAAAAAAAAATTCAACCTTGTCCTGTGGACACCTTCACATTACCTGCCCTGGCTCGGTACTGATATCAAGTGCCTAGAGTGCTAGTAGCGGCTTCCAGCCAATTGGCAAAAATTAAAAGAGATTGAGGAAAATGATTGATACAAGCGAACAGGCGACGAACCTCGCGACGAAACTGCGAAAAACCGTCGCGCCGCTTCTTCCACCGAACTCACTCATATGGGAATCGCGCGTGAAACACGCCACAATATGATCCATCCCTACTTGGTTATCGGTGGGGAAGGGAAGGGAAGGCATAATAATGATAATGATTATCATCAATGTAATTTTTATAATAATTTAGTTTCACGCTTCCCACATATGGGCTGAGAGTGGTGAGAGGCAATTGGCTTAGCGGACCTCTATGCTCATAGGACTCGTTTTGGATGTCGCTTCAAGATTCTTGACGCAAACAACATGTGACAAAATCGAGATAAAAACGGCTTAAATGAAAGAATTAAAGACTTACGGAGGAAGGGGGGTGGGGGGCGGAGAGCCGAGGGACCCAGCATCAATTACAGCTACACTCCATAAATAATTAAGCCTGTAAATGAACTCAATCGCACGTTCGGATCAATAACCAGATCGAATATCTTTCCGATCAAGCCACACCGGCAAGAGAAATAGAGTTGTAAGTCAGCGAAAAAGGAGAAAAAAGCTGCAATCTCTGAGCTCGGAGTTGTTTTTGCTTCCTTCCCGGTAAAGCAGCAGCAGCTCGTTGAAATTCATCTCATGTAGTCGTGGATCGCCGCCGTGGACTTGCTGCTGCGCTGACCAACCACTCGGAAGGATCCAAGGGAGAGGGGAGAAGATCGCCGAGGTTCAGAACATGGTACGGACTGTGAAATTGAGACACATACACATATGCAACATCGAGTGCAGCTTGAAAAGTGCCAGTTGATGGTGGAAACGGCGATCGGGGCGGAAAATTAACTTGTTGATTTTCAATGAGCTCTTGTGAAATGGTTTCGTTAAACACACGACCAAAGCACCGAGCGGGTTGTCGGTCGAGACTCGGATCTAAGTGGCTTCCCGGAAAAAAGGCAGCGTGGTGTGTTTTCCTAGCTTGGATAAGCGCCGGGGATTATCCGGAGGCATGTTGGTGCTAATGAAATAATACTCTCCGGGGAAGCAGTAGAAACAAGTGGATGGAACAAAATTTCTTGGCTCTCCATCTGCAACGGGTTTCTCAACCGCCAAGGTATTCTTGGAGGGTTTTGCTAGACCACTGGAATGACTTCGACGGTCAGCGGTCTTATTATTTAGAATGTCAACCCGTACTGACTCTAAAAATGGAAAAAAAACTGCAAGTAAGATGTATTTGGTTTATCATCGATAAATGCAGAGAAATGATCTTTTCAGTAGGTTTAACTTACTATAACTGA
Source organism: Aedes japonicus (assembly GCA_034211315.2). Lineage (NCBI taxonomy): Eukaryota > Metazoa > Arthropoda > Insecta > Diptera > Culicidae > Aedes > Aedes japonicus. The sequence continues at coordinate 109,752 of JASCZW010001312.1, read as the reverse complement.
CAACTCCCTGTCAAGATGTAGTGTTAAAAAACACTTAAAATATACATACAATTTCATTAATTGAGTCCTAGATTGAAATTTCAGTCTCGTTATGAAAATCACTGTCAAAAATCACTCTTCAATGGATTGATTCTGATTTTTCCTTTCTTGACATTTCAAGCTTATTGCTTAAAACAATTCGCTTACTACTTGCTCTCTCAACTTAAGACTCTAAACACACTTGAAGAGGGACAAATTGACAGCTTTGCTTTTCGAAAGATTTATGGATTGAACCGAGTATCAAACCTAGCTACATCCAGCATTGTCGAGTTCTATTTACAGATTTCTTAATGTGTGTATTTAACATCAGATAAGACTTTGCTTATGAAGTTTTTACTATTGTATCATTAGATATTTTATAGGATAATTTTATAAAATTATTTTTGTTAAGTTGAAAATTGATCAATCCATTGAAACGTAGATTTCTAACACATTTTTCTATTTCTTACAGGTATTACACTTTTGGTTTCCTTTCTCATCTGGATGAAGACAAGGTATTTGAACGCAGACCTACAGTAGCATCACAAAAGATTATTTTATTTGAAATAATAAATTATAAACCAAACATAGCGAATGAGAACAATTCGAAAAAAACTGTGAAAATAGAAAAAAAATTGCAAAAAAAAGATTTTTCTCCTAAGCGAGTGGTAAGTTAATAACCTAAAAATCGTTGCAACAAAGTTTGTCTCTATTCGGTCCATGGTCTTTCCGCAGGTCGCATTCTACCTAATCTATCAACCTTGCTCGTTCCGCGCCGCTTCTAATAATGCTTGTTAATTTGTTTTCGAGCACCATTCCAACTGAGCTGTCGTCTGACATTCTTACGACATGTCCTGCCCAACGTAGTCGACCGATTTTGGAATTAAATTGGAAATGAAGAAATTGAGAAGAAAGAGTAGTAATTTCCATTTAATTCCAACTAACAGTGTCGTGTACTTAGTCGAGAAAAATTCTGCACATTGTTGACAAAATACGCGTATCTGCCTAGATAAGCAATAAAGTTAGTTGGAATTAAGTGGAAATTACTACTCTTTCTTCTAAACTTCTTGTAACAGGTATCCCTCTGCAGCTCACACTCACCAGCATTCCACAATCCATTTTTAATTTGCACTCCACCGTAGATAGTACGCAAAACCTTCCGTTCAAACACACCAAACCGTTGGTCCTCCACAAACGATTTTTCGTGACCATAGAGGACTACCGGTCTTATTTTTGCGTCTTTCAGAGTCTTTAGTAAACTATTGATAACAAATGCAACATTTAAACTTCAATGTGACCGCAACATTGAATGGGATAGCATTTGATTCATTCAATTTGTAACAAAAATTTAAAGCCAAATTGTTCTACTGAAGGCAAGCAATGCTTTCAAAATACGTGAAATTTTTGACTTGTTAAAGGTTACAATAAAATGATGAGTAGTGAGCAAAAATTGAAAATTAATGACAACCGGTATCTTTATAAGGCAATTCATGAGCCAATTTTTGTAATGTCGAAAAATTCCATTTATTTTCTAAAGATATCTAATTACATCATGTTACCTCTTTATGTTCTTCTCGATATTTGTTCATTCGACAGTTTAATTATTCGAATACGACTTTTTGTCATTTCGACCTTTTGTCAATCCGATTTTTTATTCCTTCCACCTCATGTACATTCGACTTCAAAAGGTTCTGGAGAAAGAATCGTTCCGGCAAAGTGCGACATTGTGGTCGTATTAGATGACCTACTGGACGCTGGATGGCATCGATTGGTAGGAGGCTCTACGTGCAGCTACAAAGCAGCACAATGCTGGAGGTGGTAGGATTAGATTCCGGGTGTAGGATATAATTGTATTTGCCACACAATCATACTAATGCAAAAATTGTACCTCCATCGAAAGTTCCTAATTAAAATTGTGCAAGCAATAAGCGACTTTTGAAAACAATAAGCTTGATATACAAAATGGGTACTTTATGTTCCCATACAAGAAGGTAACCGTTGCCAAAGGGAATGTCCATGCCACTGTTCATTTCTTCGGCATTTGCGAAGAACGGGAAGATATACAGTACGAGGTATCTGCCGAAAGCTACCACCCTCATCAAGAAGTAAGGTGTGGCCCAGTAAGAATTGGAGCATAGACTATTGCGCATATATCGGATATACATTAACAAAATAGTATTCTGTTCAACTAAAATATTCGACTTTATGTGAACTTTAGAGGGAAATACAAAAAAAAATCATCTCGATTTCGAAGAAATTTGCGGAATTATCCCGGAATACGTTTCAACTGGCGCACATTATTCTCATCCATCGTTTTGGTAATCTTATTCCACTTGTTTCTCAATTCATTGAGGCTTTTAACGACTCTACCATTCAAGTTCAGCTTCCTCTTCATAATAGCCCAAAATCTCTCTATCGGTCGGAGCTGGGGTCAGTTTGGTGGGATGTGTTCTAACGGTATAATCATACCACAGTAGCACTGTTTTAATGTTATGACAGCTTGCAATATCTGGTAAAAGCATGGCAGGTTCATTGTGGGATCTGATGAATGGCAATATTCACTTTTGGAGACATTCCGTTCTGTACAGCTCAGAATTAAATGTCTTACCAGTGATGAAAACCTTGGTCTTCCCACCGCAGCTAGAGATGCCTTACCAAATCATGTATTTACGTGCAAATTTATCTGCAAACACAAACTTGAATTTGGCTGGAACATTTTCCCGAGGCGTAGGCAAGTAAAATTTTCGTCCCCGTAGTTGTTTGAAATCGGCCATTACATAAGTTTCATCATCCATGTTGGTGTTTTTCTGTTCTGTTCTTGATCATTTTTTTCCTCTGTTGACGGTTGACAGTACTCAACCGACGCTTGCTTTGAAGCTTGCGATCCGTTGACAAAGATTCTCTGTACTTTTTCAAAACACGTCACACGGAATATTGGGGGAAACCCAACACTTTAGCAAGTTTTGGCCCAGACAGCCGAGGGTTTTCCAAATGATTGCGCACAATTATTTTTCTTCTTGCTTCTTCCATTTTGTATTTCTCTGGAACACGTTCGAACTGCACCGCGCAAATAAATTTTTGATGTTGTTGTTGTAATAGGAAAAACATAAGATGTCATAGTTTACAAATCCGACCACTAGGGTCGCTGTAAGAATCAGAATGTTTGTTCCAATACTAAATGGGCCACACATTATCACGCCAAGGAGGACGTGATTTTTTGGCCAGACCTCGGCTCATAAAGCCTTGTACCGATGACCTCCCACCCTCTAAGCTTCAACCGATAGATTTTTTTTATAGCGGACCTTAAACGGAGGATCTGCTTCAATTATTTCGTGAAAAAAGAACAGAGGAGCAAAAACAGCTTAAGAGATCGCCAAGGACAGCTTGGCTCTATTTTTCTATCGAGGCTGCCCAGCAGGGCTTCGAAGCATTTTAGTAGAAGGCCTAATAAATGTTGGATTATTGAATACTATGAATTATCATCTGTATTTTTTTTATCGCAATTACATACGCTTTTTTTTTAATTGCATATTTACCATTATTGTTTGGAATTTTAATCATATCGGACTTCTAATTCCAATGTAGCTGTGGATACGGTCGATATGAGACTGCTTTTATTTCATGGGCTTACCATTTTTAATGTTACTGATAAGGAAAGCTCATTAAAAAAGCTGACGTGTATTTCTCAAAAGAAAATATTTATTTTCAAACAAATTCATAAGTTTGCCTTATATAAATAAATACATAATACATCAACATAAATATGACCGAATTCACGTGAGTTTCAATATTACCTTCTCATTTCTGAAGAACGCTCGAACTTTTCTCTTGATATCTCCCATTGAATTCTACACAATTTATTCCGTAACATTTCGTTATGCTGCAGACCAAATTTTCTTGAAGCAGTCAACAGAGCTTGCTTCTCTTCCATCTTTCATGCTACTTAATTATTACCCAGTATCTTTCAATAGGACACATTTCAGGGCAGTTTGGGAGATTTTTGCATTTTTCGACAAAATCGACTTTTTCCTTCTTGAGCATATCCAACGATACAGAAACGTAGTTAGCAGATGCCTGATCCGGTAAAAACGATGAAGAATCCGTATGCTTTCGGAACATGGGTAGAAATCTTTTTTTGATGCATTATTTTCTATATTTTTCACCGTTGATTATGCCCGTTGTAAAATATGAAGAACTTTTCAAACCACATGGCACACCAAAAATTTTTCTGGGAATCCGTCCTTTTGGGTGCTTTCTGTTTCTTGAAGGCTCGCTTATGCTTTTTGATATTCTGCACAATTCCGACGCTAGTAACTACTCTCTTGCGCTGAACTGGCCGGCTTGACGTGCCGCAAGGGTTCAATAGTGATTCTCTGTTAAGATCCGAAGCTAAGAGTCAGTTCAATTGTGGGTATATCGCATTCATAAGTAGGGAGGCGGAGCAGTACCTCTTAGTATTTGATATACTATTGAATGGTATGTAGTTTCGGATCATCCATGGAACTCTCAAGAATTGAGTAAATGTTTGAAATTGTTTTTTTCCCTCGTGGTTATGAAGCATTGTCTAAACTTTCAGGTTCATAATGGCATCCAAGTTTGTCTGCAGTTGCGGCAGGAGTGCAGTCTGTGAACATGCAAATGGAACTGTTATTATCATTTTATATTATAACATATGTTCTTATCATTTTATATGTTATTTTCAGCTTCGCATTTATGCATCTCTGTACGTTATAGATTACCTTGATTAGATGTTCCATTTATTTTAGAAATCATCAAACCGGACTTTTAAATCACTCAATTGCTACCTTTTAAATGTCACTAGAAGGGCATAAGGAAAACTGCTCAGAACATGTCTTATAGAACAAGCTGTTTATGCACAAAAACAATCACATATATTTTTATTGAAATTATATCTGCGTTGACTGGATTGATATTGATTATCTGACCCAAGTAATGTATGATAATTATGCCTTCTTTGATGAAAATCGTCAGATCGAGATCAGCGAAGGTCTAATTATCTTCCGACAGTCTACAGTGAGTTTGCTAACCCTATTTTTAACTAACCACCAGACGGAAATCCTAATGTGTATAGCTTACTGCTAGAGTAATAAGAGCGTTTCGTTGGAAGAAGATTCTCTATCCTTTCCGTGGGTTTCGTGTAAGTGCATCTGATTACGGGTCCGCACCTCCGTTTTGACCCTTCATATATGTATATACCGGAATAGTGTGGATTACCGTTGGGAGGAACTGTACGTCATGGCTAGTCCTGCACTGGTGTTAGCGTCCTGCCACATCACTTCGCATCAGTTCCGACGCTAATATTAACTTTTTTGGCAATTTCACGAACAGAACACGGTTTATGCGATTTCAAAAGGCGTACCGCTACCAGCTTCTTTTTCTGATCCAATGCCACTTTCGTGCGTCCAGATTTCGGTAAATCTTCAAGAGAACACGTTTCTCCAATTTTTTTACAATCTTTAACACTACAGATTTAGTTCACTTCCCGCTTTTTGCCAAATCTCGAAACGACAGCTTTTCGGAAAACCGTTTGTGCAGAATTAATCTGCGAGTTGATTAAGTGGTCCGACACATTGTTCGAAATTTATAACGTTTTTTTCGATATTTCAGGGGTGTGGCCAAAGTAAACAGTTGGCTTATGAACTGAGCAAAAATTCACAATTTTTCATTAAGTATTAACTCTATACTATTGATATATAGGTGTCCACTTTCTTTGATGAACAGTCCTAGTTGCTTCTCCAGTATCAATTGCAGTTTGTGCCGTGTGCCGTTATGATCTGCCTTAGAAAGGAAAGTACGCCCATTGTGTTGATAGGTTCGATAAGTAGGGCCCAGGTCGAATTCCTAGCATGAGCAACGAGCACATAATGCCGAAAGCCACGTTATGGATTCAATTCGTTTGTCTACTTTGGGCAAATCTTGTAGTTGAAGCTGTCTTGGACCTGTTGATCGATAAGAAATTTCATCTTTTCTCCGCGCAATTTAGATCAATTGATTTATAAATACTAAAATCAATTGATAATAACCTTTATTAAGAATGGGTTGAGGTGGTTTGAACATGACTCAAATAAGTCACAATCATGTTTCTGCTACCATTTTGACGGTTTTGTTTTTTGATACCTTGGTAAGAACATTGGTTGCATTTGAAAACTTGCCGTTATCTATCTTCTTATATATATAAAACAAAGTGGCATACGTAAGACCGCGCATAACTCGGAAACGGATCGTCCGATTTAAGTTGCTTTTTTTTTGTTCTGTTCGGCTACGCTCAAGGAACATTTATGGAAAGAAAAAGTTGGACAAATTTATGGGGAAAATGAAAATTTAGAAACGATAGATTTTCAATACATTATGTATGGTAATTTTTCGTTTTCATCGAGTTATCCTTGACATGCAGCGGAGTTGACAGGTGTCCTCATTATTCTGCTTTTGGTTAATGTTCGTGGTCCAGCTTCGTTCGAGTCGTTTCTGGACTGTGGGTGGTCTACTATGTGCGATATATCGAGAGGCCTGTCAGCGGTTGCAATTGTTAGAAAACGACACACATTGGGATACAACACATTTCAATGCTATTGTTACTGTACCTGCAATCAAATTCGTACCCTGTTTGCGATCATCATCTCGATATGTTTTCCATCAAATGTAGTCCAATTGTGGAACAAATACAAGGATGATATGGTTGAAGAAATTTTACATCGAGTTCGCACAACAACTGTAAATTACGAGCTGGAAATTAACAATAAGATGCGCAACGAGGCGCTGATTTTGGTTGAATACATGTGTTTACTCATGTGCGGCAGTGACTCCTCAGCAAGAGAACGTATAGGACACTTTGGTGAAAGCGATTGACGAATGAAATGGAGTCGTGTTCTTCATCAATGTACCTGGCGGAACTTGCAAAAAGTACCTTATTGTATTACTATTAGCTTGGGTTCGCCCATGATCAGATATTGCGGTAGCGGTTGCCTCTTCAGGGATTGCAGCCACATTGTTGGAACGGCTCAATCTGCGTTGAAGCTGCCGTTGAATCTCCAACTGACAGACGAACCGACATGCAACATTTTGAAGAATTTGGCAAGGACGAAAGTGTTGCAGTGTTGTAAGATCCTCATCTGGGACGAATGCATAATGGGACACAAACGTGCATTGGAGGCACTCGATCGAACTATGCAAGATCTGCGCAGTAACTAGAGACCTTTTGGAGGCGCAATGATTTTGTTGCCAGGTGATTTTCAACAAACACTGCCTGTCATTTCACAAGCCTTAAGCTTTCGTATTTGGGGCGATACGTAAAGAAGCGACAGTTGGCGAGAACTATGTGAGTTACCTTGCAAAACGATCCGTGTGCCGAGATTTTATCGAATCAATTGTTGGCGATTGGCAATGGATTGATTTCGTTCCCGCCGACTGTCTGCCATTTCACAACGACGAAAGAGGAACTCATTACGAGTGTTTTCCAAACACCAGCCAGAACTATGAGAACCACAATTGACAAAGGATGCCGGGAATTTGAATTTCATCATTCAAAATGTAATTCCTGGACAATTGCATTCATTCATCTTAATTGATTGTGTGACTAAGCCGGACGAAGTAACCAATTATCCAACAAAATTCCTGAATTCATTCAATTTACCAGAATTAACACAATCTAATTTACGACTTAAGATTCGATCTGTTATCATCATGCTACAGAATCTCAATCAACCGAAATTGTGTGGTGGAACAAGATTGGTCGTTAAGCAACTCAAGAATAATGTCATTCAAGCAATGATACTCAAAGGAAAGTTCAAGGGCGAGGAAGTGCCCAAGAATTCTACTTATTTCAAACGATTTACCTATTGAGTTCAAACAAATACAATTTCCGGTTCGCCTGTAATTCGCCATGACAATCAATAAATCACAAAGTCAATCTTTGGAAGTGTGCGGAATTAATCTCGAATGCCCATGCTTCTGGCATTGTTGTTTATTAATCTTTGTTTATTTACGCGCCGGATATTGGAACAAAGAATGAAGTCTACTACAAAGCACTGAATTGAACGAGCGCAAGATTCTGTCAACCTCTACAATCATGTAAATAAAGCATATAAATTCAAACAAATTCGAAAAGTGTTTCATTCAATCAATATCTAAAATTCAAGTTTCGTAATCTGTGATCGATCGCGAATGAACGATAAAAAAAATTGAGGTGATAAGCAAGCCAAGTCTGGCTTAAAGTAACCTAAAAATAAAATTATCATGAATATGCGGAATTATTTGAATCCTAAAATCGATTAACGCGGAACAAAGTTCGCCGGGTCAGCTAGTTGGTTATATTTCCCTGGATGGATACCTCATCCAAAAGACATAGACATTACGCCAACATAATAAACAAACAACAACATACGATTACTCCACTATCAAATTGAATGCATCTTCTGCTTACTGGCTTTGACGCTCTTTTCAGCGAGTTTTCGCCAGCTCTCAATTTAGTATTCTAGAAGCACTTCTACAGCTTTTAAAAGCTTACTATGCCATAAAAAATTCGTGTATTTGATTTGTATTTTTATTTGTGTTTCCATTATAGTATCCATCTGACGATTCAGTCATAATTAATAAAATTAAATACAGAATTATTGATCTAATTATAAATCTAAATCTTCATTAATACAAACTCAACATTTGTCTAATCCTATTCGCAAATAGTCTAACTTATTCGTTATTCTTGAATAACTCTTCGCCAACTATAAATGCACAAATTTACGCAGAAATTGGTTCATTGTATTCAAACACAGATGAAACACAAACGATGAAGTTCCGTATGCGTGGTTGTCGAGAAACCCCAAAAACATGTATTCTTCGCTTGTCCTCGCTTCAACGACGCGAAAAACGACATGACGTCTGTGAGCGGTCGGGATACAACCCGTCCAGAAAATATGTCGAGACTGGGAAATCTGGGACGAGGTTAACACCGTGGCCTTCCAGGTCGTCTTCGAGCTCCAAATTAGTGGCTGGTCAGAGCGACCAACTAATTACCAAACTCCTATGTAGTTAGACATAAGCCAGGTGCTTAAACCCCAATAGTTTTCTCCCCGAAATTATATCTAAAGGTGAGGAGGCAAGGCTAGAGGCACGGGAGGGTTTTTAGTGGGTCGAGGAGTTGGCACCCTCAATCCCACATCCTGAATTCTTCAGGAGTCTCGTTGCACATTTTCCTTCCTGTTAAGAAAATTCAACTTAACCACTTCTGAACTCGTTCGATTCTTCGGAACCAGAGAAGGATACCATTCATAGACGCATGTTACAAAATCGGACGACATCGCACAATTGAACAACTTTCAACAAGATGCGGCTCCGAATAATATGGAACAATATGGCATCACCCTTTAAAGAATAAACTTTCGGATCTCTTCCGGCTATCGTGCTTTCAATTTTGACGCGAATTGATTTGGCTTGTAAAACTACAGTATAGTACTGGACAAAATAAGGTACGCACCTTCCATATTTTCTAAATTTGTCATATTATCCAGAAACTATGAAAGGTTATATTTCGATATCTTTGGACGAACATTAAATTACATATGTGTTTTCGGAATATGGATTGATTTGAGCTTTGAGAGAGATATTTTCAACTAAAAACCAGATTTGTTGGGTGATTGTTCGTTTGTTTATGGACAAAATAAAGTACGTGCTTAAAAAATTCATGATTAATACTTGGTATGACCACCTTGCACCTTATTATCGGCTTGCAGGCGTCGTGGCATACTTTCGACGAGATTTCGGATGTGTTGAGGGTTTCAATTCATCCAGGCCTTCTCCAGAGCTTCGAATAGTTTATCACGGCTAGTCAGTGACCAATGGTTACGTCAACTTTGTCAACATTTTGATTCAGACTAGACCACAAATTTTCTATAGGACTCAAGTCCGGGATTTGAGGGGGCCTTTGAAATAGTTTGATATGTGAAGCTCGGATGTAGGCAGTGGTTTTTTGGGCGGTGTTCTTGGAGTCGTTATTTTGTTGAAAAGTAAGCTTATTCTGCCAACCAGCTTTACGTGCCGACTCCTTCAGATTTCTTTTTAGAATGCCGATGTAAAAGTCGGCATTCATTATTCCATCTATTTTGACAAGATTTCCAACCCTTGCACCATGATTTTGCCACCTGTGCTTCTCTGTTTTTTGAAAAATTCTCCAGATTTTGTCCAGGCTCGTGCCCTCTGTTAACGACCAAACAGCTTGTCGAAATACTTTTGGGCAAAGTTGAGTCGTTTGATCCTTCAGGAGTCATAATTAGTCTTAAATAAATGCTAACAGCAAAACAAACAAACCTGCTAACTTTGCGAATCAAAGGCCGGCGTTGGGCAAAGCTGTTCTCATAACCTGTTTCATGTAGTCTTCTGCGCGCAGTTCGATCGGATATGTTCAAGTAGAGTAGTTTTCCTTCGATCAATTCGGCGATCATCATTGATTGTTGTCTTCCGTTGTGGGCGTTGGATTGCATATACACACACATAATTGATTGTTGTCTTCCGTTTCCTTCCTCTACCTGCCCTGTCTGCCACACTTCCGAGATACTCGTACTTCAGGAATATTTTTCGCACTCCTGCCTCTCTTAATTCATATTTTTGAGCGATTTCTCTGTTTGAATGGTCCTCTTGGCGGTTTTTAACAATTAGTTTGAGGTTATCTAGAGAAATTAGTTTTTTCCCATCTTATCGGATTGAACCGCACTTGATATGATACATGATACATAATATGTTTTTTTTGACGTTTCTATGCGGTTCGAGGAAAGCATTCGCACGCTGTACGCAAAGATGTACAGTTGTGGTTGAAGTAGTGCGTACTTTATTTTGCCCAGCTGATAAGTAACGCATGCTGGAATTTTATCGAACTATTAAAAATTTTCGCATTATAAAGATGTAATGATGTAGTATAAGTTTCATAAATTAAAAATACTACATTCTATCTATATAAACTGTATTAAAATATCTAGTGCCGACAAAGTTATAGCGATTTGAATTTAATTACATCGGGTGCGTTTTATTTTTTTCAGTACTGTATTTAATTTATAATAACAAAAGCAGTTTGGAATTTTTTGAGGTTTAATCCGATTTCGATTGCTGTAAACAAGATAAAACGATAAAAATCTGACATATCAAAAGTAACTCGAAAATTTTCATTTATCGTAAGCTTAGACGCACTTGCTATATGACGTCGAATATAATTAAATGTGATTTTGACTTTTTGGCAGTAACGATACTTATTGAACAATGTTGTTTGACTTTTGGTTGACACATGTTCCTTTACGTTCACACAAACGGAATATGCACACAAAAAATTATGAATTTGAACAGACTCACAAAATTATCCCTCGTTCAATTGCAAGCCAAGCAAACCTTAAACAACGAAATTGTTCACAATTTTTCACACAACAGACCTGATTTCAGCGATATCTTCATGCAAGAATTATCCATGTAACAAAGCGGTCTACAATTGTTGGATGTCTAATAAATAAATTTTATTATGTAGAAGGAGATGTTCGCTCATGACCATGAGGCACCAACAGTGGACAGTAATATTTGCTAGAATGAAAGATATGAATTCATATCTTTCATTCTAGCAAACATTACTGTACACTCTTGGTGCCTCATGGTGACATAACATACACCATACAGACAAAACAATTATAGTATGCCATGAATTTATGCCAATTCAGGCATTCCTTTTATGTGCATTTGATAACGAAGAAAATTCAGTGTTTCTTTCAAACTGTGTAAGTTATTCGAGTCCTAAAATAATGACAACATTCTCTCATAGGTTAAGACAGCTACTACTTTTATACAATTTGTAAATTTTTATTTAGACATAATGGATAAAAGGATTTATGTTAAGGCTGACCAAATGTAAATTGGTAAGCACAAAAAGACCTGTAATTCGTGATTCAATAAATTTAAAAAGTCCATTATTTGTTGCTTTACAGTACTTTTAGTCAAACTTCAAGGTTACAGCATTCTATGGTTACATTTCTCTAGTTCGAACGAAATTTCAAACATCGAACACGGACGTACAAGAGCCTTGCACGCCTTTTGGCCACGGAATTCTGCAACATGTGCTGGTTCGGACGTTCACTGGCTTTGTACGACTTGTATTCTTCCCTGGCAAGGATGTTCCGCACCGTTTGCAAGTTGGCGTGTATATTCTGGCCAATTCTCGAATCGAAAGACCGGGGTTGACTTTAACGCACCTCCACACCTTGCTGCGCAGCTGACGATCTCTGGTTCCGGTGTTTTCCGCTTATACTTCTCCCCACTAAGGGTTTCCTTGAAGGTTCCGAGCACTCGACAAACTGTTGTTTTCGGCATCTTCAGCACTTTAGCCAGCTTGGTACCGGATCAGCCCGGATTTTCTAGGTGTTTGTGCACAATATTTTTTCCTCTTTCGACATTCATTTGAAGCTATTGCTGAACGCGATCGACTACTTTGATCAAACGTTCACTAGTTGTCCTTTATAAAAGTATACACAAAACACTGTCAAATTTTTTTGATTTAGAACAATAGAGGCGTTTAATTTACTTTTAGTCAGCCCTTAGAAAGCACTTTATGCTAACTTTAGTCAAAAATTTCACAGAGTTTATACACCACAGTTGCTTTTCAAATTATCCATGTTGGGTTTCAATCCTATTAGTCCCCAAATTGAATGCGGGTCTTTTAATTTCCACTGATCTAATGAAAACTACTTGTCTGCTGGATGATACAAGCAGCACAAGAAACGGTTTTTTCAATATCTGAACAATGAGTAAACACGTGTCTCTTTGTTCTACGACGCACCCACCTCCGTCGCGTCACCGGGTGCGAAAATGTTTCCAGTACCCGGTTTTACATCAATCCAGCAATGCCTTCATTTAACACACAATGCCTACCTCGCCATCGTCGCAGAAAAAAAAGCGAACAAATTATAATTAGATTATGAAAATTAAAATTTAATTTCCGCCATCGTCGTTTTTATGTCAGTCTTTGCGACGGTAAACAGTCGGTGGTGACGGAATACGCATTGTAAACATTGACTGTACGTGAGGGAAAACTTGATGGCAGGTGAATTGCACCGTGGATAATTTTGCTTAGATAAGAGTCAGTAATGAAAATCATAATTAGCATGACGAAGAACTTGTAACAAGGGTAATGGAGCTTGTCAGAATGTTTGGCTGAACAGTGATAGTTTTTCGGTTTAAAAATCAAAATGTAGCTCCCTGTTCGAGCAGATGTTGACCTGGAAACGCACTCGGATTAATGGTGGAGTGTGCATCGTTAATTTTGTTTTTGTTGGTTTGCAAATTTTCCCGTTAACGATTATACACGATGGTTGCACTTTCAGTGTTGTTTCCCCCTCTGAAGCCTGCTGTCATTATTGGTGGTGGTGGATTGAACTCGCGCGAACCAGCAGAAGTCAGAGGTAAAACAAAATACGCATCACTGCCGCAGTTGTTGAAGGAAGCATAAAGTAACCATCAGCCAGCGAAACACAACAGCCAGCAACAGCCATATCGCCATCGACGGCCGCCTATGCCGCAGTTGTATCATTTGCTAATTGTGTAATCAGCAATTTGCAATTTCCGTTTGTTGCAGTTTTTTGCTCTCTCTCTCTCAAGTTTCAACCTGCTGGTAGCGCGTTGTTCTGTTGTTCAGGCTACCTTCCGAAGGGATCCCCGTTGGAATTCCGCTGATTAGAGCTGTCAATGCGACGGACAACGGGTGGATGAGTGCTGGAGTGAGTGAGTGACTGACTGACTGACTAGCTGGATGATTCGATGACATGGAACTTATAGACACCTTAGCTGTTGTCTGGTCAGTGAGGGTTTGAAACAGGTGTTGGATCGCTTGCAGAACTGTTCGATCAAAATACCTAAGGACGTTTAGTCTGAATGAAAACTGACAAACGATTTTTGGGTGAATTTGCATACATTCAGTATTCACAGATGAAGAAAGGAACAACTCGCATTTGAGCGTTTCCAGGCGAAATGACCTGGAAGTGCGAAATATTATTCTTGATATTTTTTGATTTTTAATGAACCTTTGCATACGCGTTTGGCTTAGGAGACTGAACATATTCCGCGCTAACATAGATTTTTGCGACTCAAGAGTCAGTTTTAAAAAGGGCGTAAGCATTTTGAACAGCACTCCAATTAATAATTTGTAGCTCGAAAACCTTTGGTTGTACAAAGAAAAAAGTGTCTAAGAACAAGTTGTGACCCTATGTGCGAAGGTTGTGAAAAAAATATACACTGAGAAATTTTTTTCGGAAAAATGACAATAAACATGAAAATTTATGTATCTCAAAAAACATTTTTTTATTTTCTTTTGATTTTTTGACTGTAAGAACTTGAAATTATTAAGCAAATTTAAGCGAAGACTCCAGGATGGAGAAATGTCAGGAAAAAAAGTTTCTAGAACATCAACTTTTGGTGCATTTCTCAAAATTTTACCATTTGCAGTAATAAACGTATTCTGCTTCTTTAGGTATTTTAAAAATTTTGAGCTCCATATGATGACCTTCGTAAGAGCATATGTTTTCGAGATATTTGCGATTTAATTTTAGCATATTCGAATAATTTTTGAAAATACGACCTTTTCATAAGTTTTTCTAGATTTACCAACAAAAAAAATTGGTTTTTCGAAATGTATAATAAATTTTACGCTACTCTCTTTTTGACCACAAGATGATTAAATGAACGGTTCAAATGAAAAAGTTCAAATTTCAAAAAACGTTTTATCGTTACTAGAAAAACCGCGAATAATTTATGAAAAGGTCGTATTCTTGAACATTTTTCGAATATAACTAAATTAAATCGGAATTATCTCGAGAACGGATGCTCTTACGAAGATCATCGTTGGCAGCTTAAAACTTTAAAAATAGTTAAAAAATCAGATTATATCTAGGTTTTTTCAATGGGATTGAATCTAACAATGAAAGATTCTCTCCTCTCTCGCTCTCTTTCATTTATTACAGCGCTATTATAAATCTTCTGAGGGATTCTTTAGTACTGATTGAAACACAACATTGCTGGCTAGCATACTCCACAAAGAGTAGAATAAAAAACGTAAAGCTGAATGTAATATGAAAGAAAGAGAAAGTAATCAAAGAGAGCCTCTCAATTTCAGATTCCACCCAATGAAAAAAAATCCTAGATCATCAGAATACACCAAAAGTTGGTGTTCTAGAAACTTTTTTCCCTGACATTTCTCTATTCCAAAGACTTCGTTTAAATTTGCGTAATAAACATTTTGACAGTCAAAATATAAAAAAAAACAATTTTATTTTTTAGATGTTCAAGTTTTTATGTTAATTGGCGATTTTTATTCTGAAATTTTTTTTCAGTGTATATTTTTCACAACCTTCGCACATAGGACCATAACTTGTTCTTAGACAGCATTTTTGGACCACCAATGGTTTTCGAGCTAAAAATTGAAGTGGTATTCAAAATGCTTACACCCTTTTTAAAACTGACTCTTGAGTCAGGGCTGGTAGCGGTTATCTGATGTAATAGTAGTGACTTTACTGACCAAAATGTTGAAAACAGTGACCAAATATTGACTTAGAGGCAATAAAAAAAGTGACCAAATAGTGACTTTGGGATAGTTAATACTTAATTAAGAGTGACTTTATCAAGCGTTTCTTATTTATTTTGGTTTCCTTGCAAACAAACCTGTGATTAGACTTGCCTTTATTTTCTCCACAGCTTCTTGACCATAATCGTTAGCTCGTTTTTGTGACGACTGTTGTCTTCTCACAGTTGACATTCCCTCAAGCATTGCTTGGGCCAGCACCACTTTCGCCATATAATGGTACATGTTTGCTTTCATAAATAATCTGATAATAATCATAATCGGGCATTATGGCTAACACAGTTTGCCATTTCTCATCTTTTTCCTGACGAAAAATATTCAAATACTCTCCTTTCTTCTCAGTCGACGATTTTAAGTAATTCTTTTTTTTTTTTGCTTATTTTTCTCTCTGCTATAACGGCAGTGACTTCGCGATCTGTAGAATGTCTGTAGAACTATGAAGAGATTTTCGATTCGATGGGTTTAGTATATCACATTTTTTCTTCAAGATGCCGTTCAAAGTAGTTATTGGAATAATAACCAAACCACCAGTCATCCCTTTCTTATTTACTATGTCGAATCAGGAGCGCTTAAGAATCTAATCTTTATCGTTGTATCGGAAGTACTTGAACATGACACAACATAGCGGTGTCTAATGAGCTTTTTGAAAAACAAACTAACGCAGTTGAAGAAAGCGATATTTTAATCAATGTCCATTTAGAATCCGGAATAATAAAATTATCTGTATCTCGATAACGGATTTACATACAACTAAGTTCAATACATCAAAAGAAAGGTAATTCCCTGTTCTTTAAGGAACAAATATCAATACAAATCATTCCTCCTCGTTTCCTATGACAATTTGCACTTTCTTCTTTATTCCTCCCATCAAACGCTGCACACCTCCGGAGTCAACTTCCTTGGCACATTTGTTCCACATTTTGGTCATTCTTGAGCCACTTTTCTTAAGCTTCCGCTTCATTATTGCCCAAAATCTCTCGATGGGCCGGAACTGCAGGCAGTTGGGTGGATTTATTTTTTATCGATGAAATCTACCTTATTATCGCAGTACCACTGGATGACTTCCTGGCTGTAGTGGCAACTCGCTAAATCTGTCCAAAACTTCACGGGACCTGTATGGGCTTTAATGAAAGGTAATACGCGGCTTTTGAGGTATTCTTCCGTGTACAGCTTCGAGTCCATCGTCTTATTCGTCACGAAAACTTTGGTTTTTCCTCCGCAGCTGCATATACCTTGCCAAATCATCAGTGTTTAGGCAAATTTGTACATAACAGCAAACTTCAACTTCGCAGAAACATCTCCTCGTGCCATGCCATGTAGAATTTTTGGCCAGGAAGCTGTCCGAAATCCATTTTGACGTAGGTTTCATCGTCGATAAGGAAGCATCCTTGGTACTTCGTCAAAACCTGCTTGTACAATTTCTGAGCTCGAGTTTTGGTGACGAAACATTGCTACTGTTTGGTTTCTTGCTGGCTCGATAAGAACGATATCCTGCTTGCAAACGAATTCTTCGAACGGTACTGCGAGCATCAGCGTATTTTTGTGCGATTTCATTATCTGATAGTTTGCTCTGACGGTTCTCAACACCAAGCTCAACACCGTCTGGTTCAGCTTGCGGTCATATGAACCACTATGACGCTTACCTTGAGGCACTTGATCCACGCTCTTTCGCTCCCTGAAACGTTTGAGCACATCATACACGGTTGATTTTTGATTTTCAACGTTTTTATTGCGGACCACGTTGGATTATCAACGTGAGTGTGCAGGTTTTATTCTCTCCTCTTGACTTCCATCTGGAATCACTTTTGACGCACTGCACGAACCACCGTGAAATTTATACCACAGAAAGTGGGTGCCTAGGCAAACAAATTGCTGTAGACTAATTCTTGCAGCAATCACTTTCCGTGCCGCTGCAACACAATAAGTGATTCCGGATTCAAACTGAAGAGACTGAAGATGAAGTTACCTTAATTCCTTATTTAATTTGATTTTGCTCAATTATTGATGATTTTTTCCTGAATATATCACTTCATCACTGCTATTATGCGCGATTATTACTTTAGTGATTACTTACCGAAACTCTGAATGAAGCCCCATATTTGTTCCCGGGTAGATGCATTCACCTATGATAATATCTCATTCGATCTTCCTTTAATTCTTAGATATACTTTCCCTGGTTTTTATGATTGCATTGTTTTTCCATTTTCTGTATATTCTCAATTTTATTTATCATTAACTGTTTTGGTTTTCTTATTGCTTGGAATTTCTTTTCTTCGTCGTCTTTGCTGCAATATACTTTGTAGATTTCTTCTGATTTTCTTTTTAGATTTTCCTTTTCCTCTTGCAATTTCTTCCACTGCTCCATTTACACTTCAGGTAACATTTCCATATCCTTCTTCATGGTTTCATTCCATGTGAATGCCGGTCTTTCTAGTTTCCTGTTGATAGCTTTTAGTTTCATTGCTTTTTTCAACGGATGATCTCCTGATCTTCTTTGGATATGTCCCCAATAGCATATACGTTGTACTCTCTAGCTCTTTTAACGACTGTTTGTCCTTCTAGTCAGTTCGCAACTGAAATTTCACTTGTGGGCTTGTTTCTTGAGTATTCCCAAAGATTTCTCACAATTTGATGTTCATATCTTGCCATGGAAAATCTGTTTTTCTTTAATATTGTCGTCGTTTTTGTTCTTATGTAATAGCGAGCAAGATGACAGTTTTATAGATTAATTTACTCATCTGTCAAGGTGGATTACATTGTTTCACAAATTCTATTACCACTCTCGCTGTTCATTGTATCGTTGCATCTTTGTCGCTAAGTGTGTGTGTGTGTGTGTGTAATCCCAATTATTTAATGCTAGACTTCACTGGGAATATCTCATTGTTCAGTTTAATTTCAGTTGGTATACTACGATCATTCCTTGGTTCTCTAATTAAAATATTGCTTTTTCTGCCTTTTTAACATTTGCTAGTGATTTCTTTAGAAATTTCAATATAATTTCCAGCTCTTATCTAGATTTAACTATCACTAAGATGTCATCCGCAAATGCCAGTAATATCGGCAGTCTTAAGTGTTTCTCTTCCAGTGGAATAATGTTTTTCACATTCTCTTTAACCTTTTTTAATGCCTCTTGCATAATTAACGTAAAAATAAATGGTGACATTGGACGCCATTGTTTTATGCCCATACTTCCTATTGTTTTTTTGGTCGTGCTTACTCCTTCCCATAAAATTTTGTTCCTCTCTGCGTTGATTGCATTGCAGACCCTCTGTATTAGATGATGAGGCACATTCAATTTTTGTAATATCCTGTTAATACATTTGATGTCTACTCTATCAATCGAAGCGTTAATCGTCGTCTTTCCTTCATTCCATCTATCTTCTGTTACCCTTCTGGCCATGTATTTTTGGTCGTCCGTTGGTCTGCCTGGTGTAAATGCCGCTTGGTGAATCCCTGGATCTCCTGTATGTTGTTCTAATCGCTGTCTCAGCCATGTTGCATAAATTTTAAATCCTATTTTATATGTAATACAAAATATAATACCTATACTCTATAAAATGACATTTTTACCTATATTACACAACGTGATGCGTCGGAATTCATCCGTCGTTTTAGCACCTCTCTCTCCGGGTATTGGAATTTGTAATGGTTTCTCATACTTTTCTTACGATATTCCACATCTCCTCAATTGTATAATTATTAGCATATCTTAAGAATTCGTTTTTAACTTGATCTCTTTCTGTAGCTTTTCCATTCGCAAGGTTCTGTATTATTGTTTCTATATCTTCCTTCGTTGGACGTGTATCTATTTCTTCTATATCTCAATAGTTACTTCTTCACCAATAGTAGCCTCCAGCTGTATTTCACATTTTGCCAAAGATATGCTGGGTTGTTAGACGCTTCCTTTTATTTTTACATATCTTTTTAGGAAATGATGTGTTATTTTTATTCTTTCTCCTGGTTCATGTACCGATAGATTGTTAAAAAAGGTTATGATCTCTTTTTCTCTGTGATCTCTCACTGCCTGCTTGTACTCCTTTCGCCTTATATCAATATTTCTTCTTGCAATATTAATGTCCATTCCTTGTTCTTTTGCAATCCTAGTTCTCTTCTGTTCTTTTCTTGATTTTTGAAGTGTGGCTTTTCTTTTAGGCGTGACATATTTTTGCAGCCGAGTTCATTTTTCCAACCACTTGACTGTACGCTTCATTGATGTCCATTTCATCCACCGGAGTTTACCCTTTTGAGCTAATTTGTCATGACATTTTTTCTCTGTCTTGCAAATTTAAAGCGTTGACAATTACTGATACTTTAGAATCTAGTTGCCGATAGTTAATTCCACACATTACTATTTGGTGATCTATGTTGAGTTCTGTCCATTCTGCTCGTATGTATCTTATTTTAAATTTACTTGAATATTGGGCTGCTATAACATGGTCTATCTGTGATGATTTGTTCCCATTGGACCAGGTCTCCAGTAGAGTTTGATTGTATTTCATAGAGTAGCTGTTCATTCCTTGAATGTGCAAGAACGTTTTCAGATGCTCACCATATGCATTACAAAAACTATGTCCAATGAAGTTGCCTAGCCTTTCCATGTCTCCTTTGTCTAAGTCATCCTTTTCAATGAGTGCATTAAAATTACCTAGAATAAGCATCGACTTCTTCCAATGGTTATTTGCAACATAATATCTTAATTTTGAAAAGAAAACATTGCTTCTTGTGTTTACAGCTGTAATAATAAACTCCGCTGCTGCTCCAATCCTATAATTGCCGTAAAGATGTTTGTATCTGTGGTCTTAATATCTCTTATTCTAAGCCCACTTGATTTGTTTATCAAAATCGCCAGTCCACGGGTTTTGTTTGCATCTTTCCTGTTGAAAATATGTTGTACCATTCATAAGATTTGGTAATTATTGTACTTTTTGAATTATCGAATTGCTATTGAATTAACTTCTTGAAGAACTGCTACTTTTATCTGATACGAGTTTAAGCACTTCATTACTTTTCTGCTCTATGGTTTGTTTTGACCTGCTTCATTTTGACCATCTTATTTTGTCATATTATTCTTGTTTCTATCCAAAAATGCCAACTAAGCTATCATATTGTATTGAATCGTCATAATTGTATCGAATTTATTACAACTTTTCTTCATGTTGTAATCTTTTTTTGGATTCATTGTGACATGTTCTCCTTCTTTGTTCCAGATGTTGAAGATATTGTTCGTGAAGTTCACTTTCTTCCCTTTTATTTAATCTTCTTTGTTTTTACTATGCTTTCAATAGTATTATTTTTCTTATTCTCGTATATCATCAATGAACTACCATTGCACTTCACCTCAGGTTTTATTAAAAGTGCGTCCCCAATCTATGAGACAGAAAAAATAAAATTTAAAGTTTATGAAACTCCTTCGTTACCCAACGGATTTTGATGCAGTCCATTGAAATAGATCACAAAATTATCTTAGTTTATATATCTGCACTGGTTATTCCGAAAAATTCCGTAGTTTCGGATGGAAGGTTGGTACTTGTGGTACCTGGTACGTACCTGTCCAGGGAACGTGGACAAAATATTTTTAGTTGCGAAACATGGCATACGACATATCGCACATCATGATTTAGCGTAACTAGGTCATCAATAGAAATTTTGAGAATTTCTGGCCATACTGGCATACTGGCCACTGAAGGAGGCCCTGCGGAATCCGAGCTCCTCTGGAAAAGTGGTCATATTCAAATATTCTATAAAACCTGGCTTGCAACTCATCAAACTTCAGGATTTTGCAACACTTTATCTTCGGGGGACATTTTGAGGATTCCTGACTATATTGGCCACTTAAGAAGCTCTAGCGAGATCCGAGTTCCTCCGGGAAACAGGCCATATTCAAACCGTTACCGAAACCAAGCTTGCGATATATCAAACTCCATGATTTTCCAAAACTTTGTCTTCAGAGGACATTCTGAGGGTATCTGACCGTACTGGCCACTTGGAAAAGCCCTGCGGAACCCGAGTTCCTCCAAGAAAGAGGCCATATTCAAAACATTTCGAAAACCTGGCTTGCGACACATTAAACTTCAGGATTTTGCAAAACTTTGTCTTCGGAAGACATTCTGAGAGTGTCTGACCATTCCGGCTACTAAGGGAGGCCCTTCAGAATCCGAGTTCCTCCGAGAAAAAGGCCATATTTAAATCGTTACCAAAACCAAACCAGGAACTGAATGTGGGTCTACTAAGTGTCAGTATGGTCAGGTCCTCAGAATGTCTCCAGACCTATTTTTTTTTTTGCAAAATCATAAAGTTTGATATTTCGCATGTCAGGTTTTGGAAAAGATTTGAATATGGCCACTTTCCCAGAGGAACTCGGATCCCGCAGGGCCTTCCTAAGTGGCCAATATGGTCAGAAATTCTCAAATCGTCTTCTCATAACCTAGTTTTGCAAAATCCTGAAGTTTGATATGTTGCAAGCCAGGTTTTAGCAACGATTTGAATATGGCCTTTTTTCCGGAGGAACTCGGATTTCATTCGAATTCATTTCCATCCAAACACCCTCGAATGTCCTCCGAAGACTAAGTTTTGCCAAATCATGAAGTTATATATGTCGCAAACCTGGTTTCAGCTATGATTTCAATATGGGGAAATTCCCGGAAGAATTTGGATCTCGCAAGATCTTCTTAAGTGGCCAATAAAGTCAGGAATCCTCACAATGTCCTCTGAAGATAAAGTTTTGCAAAGTTTTTTATTTGTCTCAAGCCAGGTTTTGGCAACGATTTGAGTATGGCCACTTCTCCGGGGGAGCTCGGATCCTGCAGGGCCTCTTTAAGTGGCCAGTATGTTCAGAAATCCTCAAAATGTCTTCTGATGACCTAGTTATGCTAAATCATGATGTTTGATATGCCGCATGCCATGTTTCGCTGCTAAAATTATTTTTTCCAGCATCCCTGGACAGGTACTTACCCCAGTACTCCCACCTTGGAATCCGAAACTACGGAAACTCGGAATCTATAAATAAGGATAATTGTGTGATCTATTGAAAAAATTCTCATCAAAAACCGATAGCTAACGATGGAGTATCATCAATTTAAAATTGGAAATTTTCTGTCTTTGAGGAGTTGGGGACGTACGTGTTAACGTCTTGCCTTGTTAGATAAAAGATCTGCACTCCTACCCGTTGCATAGGCCACGTCCAATATTTTCCTAATTATTTCCATTGGCTCTCTCATTCTCTCCTTATATTCAACTGCCTTCTCCATTTCCTGCTTTGATTTCCATGTTCCATTGCTCAGTTTGAGTTTGTCAATTTGGTCCCATATTACATAACTCATAAATTTCGTTGGTAGCATATTTTCAATGTAAACCATGAGATTTTCATTTTTGACACTAATCCAGTCATTTAAAATCTCTACATTACAATTTCTTATATTCTCATTGTCACAGTTTGTTTCGTCCTCAGAACTATTCAATTCAATTTGCTGAACTACTGGAATCAACAATGTATTATCGGTATTGTTGTGTTTTGAAAAATTGAAAAAATCAACAACAAAAATTTTGATATATTTAAGTTTTTATACATTAATTGTTATGTTATATATTCTCCGTGCGAGGAGTAACGATTATGATGTAGAAGGAGATGTTCGCTCATCACCATGAGGCACCGAGAGTGAACAACAATGTTTTTGGCTAGAATTAAAGATATGAAGAGGAAGTTTTGATAGTTCCGCTAGTGTGCGGCAGGCTTGGAAATTTAACAGATGTTTTATGAAAATTGAGCGAAAAGGGCATGTGTACAGTGGTACTCGAACCAACGACATTTTTTGCCTAACATCCCACTGCGGGGTAGGTCGAAGCACGGACTATGTCCGCCACTTCAACAGGCAAAAAATGTCCGGTTGGAAGACGCTCATGTACCACTGTGGCTTGTATAGTTATTCTAGCGATCTATTGTGTGCACTCTGTTTACTGATGCGAACATGGGAGAGGAACTCTCTCCTTTTTTTGGGTTTGTTTTGATTCGCACCGACTGACGATCACACACACCCTCTTCATATCTTTAATTCTAGCCAAAAACATTGTTGTTCACTCTCGGTGCCTCATGGTGATGAGCGAACATCTCCTTCTACATCATAAGTTTTTATGTTAATTGTCAATTTTTTTCTCCGAAAATAAAATTTCAGTGTATATTTTTTTCACAACCTTCACACATAGGACTAAAACTTGTTCTCAGACAGTTTTTTTGTACAACCAAAGGTTTTCCAAAGGCTACAAATTATTAATTGAAGTACTATTCAAAATGCTTACGCCCTTTTAAAAACTGATTCTTGGTTCATAATTTTTTTGCATCAGTCGTGGCTTATTTTCGTGGGTAAAATGCGTGTGCAAATTTTCCATTAAATCGGAGACACTCGAAGTTGGTCGGTAGGTCATTTCGCCTGGAAACGCTCATTCGCCATCATCAATCTAGCTTCTATATTCGCAACTCATCGACCTAATCTGTGCAACAATTGACATCAGATCCCATTTTCTCTCACGGCGCTCCCAGCATTTGCATCCTCCGCAAACTCATTCAATTTGAATGAAATTGAAAATTAACATAATTGATTGAATAATTCCATATCGTCAGCAAGAAAATCCCCCGGAGGGTTTTTCACTGCTAAATAACAACAACACGAACAACCCTATTGGAATAACGAAGTATGAATAATGACAATAAACATTAGCTTAGTCATCGTCGTCATCGCCATCAACCATCAGCGCGCGGCAATTGCATTCGGTTGCAGTGATTGTCGGGGATGTGTTGTGCTGTGCAGTCGAAGTCGAGGAAGCCACGCCGACAATCAACGGACGCCTTTCAATCCATCCCACCTCTCTGTGTCGGAGGAGCGAGGGAGCTGACCCGATTCAGTATTAATTCGTATTTAATTAAATTACATGATGCAGTGACATTTTGCGACTGCTCTGTGCTAGCAGCCACAAAGGAATACCTTCCCATCGGGAGTTTTTCTTTCTCTCTCTCTCCTGCGTGCAGTGGATTTACTGCATTTTTATTCGCAGTCAGTTGCAGTCGACAAATTTCGCTACGCCAAGCGACTGGTCCGGAAGTTAAGCTTTCGAAAAACTTCTGGCCAAGTAAATTTCATTTCAATAAAATTGTACGAACCAGCCTGGCGAAGGGACCCGGACGGATGCATCCAAGTTAATTTGAATTTAGATTTATTGAGATGAAAATTAACTTTTTTGATGCACTGCCGACGCCTGACCGTAACAATGACCACACGGATGGCGTTGTAAAAAACAAAATTTGCACCGTAATGGACACACATGGGCAAATTGACTGGCGCGGTGAAAATCGTAATCACACGGCTGCAACCGAAACATCGCTGCACGCTGACTGGTTGAAAGGAGAGTTTCACAGCAGAGATCGCGGTTTTTTGCGGAGAGTGCAGTGTCATCCCTTTTGGCAGACAATCGTGCATGATAGCCTTCCCCCTACCGGAAGCAGCGGTCGTGAGTTGCTTTATTGGTCCAAGTTGCAAAAATCGTCAAAAACTAATTAAGAACAGCATTGAAAAAGAGCAGTTTAGCCGAACTGCTTCAATCCCTCTACTGCTGATCCCTTCTGCAATATTGTATGGCCCGAAATTATAGCCTTTCAAATTCCCAAGAAGCACAATTACTCCATTACACGCTGCATCCTAATTAACAGCACCACGCACGGGGAACGGATAACAGGTCTGGCCGCCGTGACGAGTCGTCTGACAGGTCGTCCGTTCGTTCTGCCCGCGCGTAGGGTCTTCACGACCGGGGAAACCAAGGGAACTCTCAGCACCTGCGGCTATTTATGATTCTTAATTTAGTGATCATCCCTCGATCGTCGATCAGCTGCCCGGCGTTGCTGGCTGACCTCCCAGTAGGCAAATAAGTGGACTCAATTTTGGTTCGTTTACCCTACAGTCATCATCCGTTGCGCTACAATGTTACCGAAGTGAGAGACACAAGTTGTTATCGTCCAACCCGGGCCGTCAACGCTGCTGTAGATGATTAATATGTTTCTACAATTTATCTGTACCGGCGTAAGAACGGCTAAACTGCAATAAGCTCCGATGGCGTTTAGAAATATCCTTCATTAACATGTCGTTTCGCGATCTATCTGTACAGAGGGCATGTCTGGCCCTCGGACCGTGGCTGACATGTGCTGAGAGTGACGGTATTAATTAGTTTTTATGACTAGTCGCTCAGCGGTGGCTCAAACGTGGTTAAGTTTTGATAGTCATTTGTCATCGGCTAGTTTGGTCAGGGTGTATTCGACGGCTGGGCTGAACTAGGAGTTGACGATGATTGAGCGATTCTGCAGCTGTTCGGTTACTGGCTACTTTTTAAGCGATTTATGAGAGATTTACATTTCAGTTTTTGCTTGGATCTTGATGTTTCGAATTTGGTATTACACAAGGGACTCTGTTTTGACAGAAGAGTAACGTTAAAAGAGCAAACGTGTATATAATTCAAAGTTATATGATGTTTCATTACATTTTCCATTCAGGTTTATTTCAGGGTTGATCGATTTTTAGACAAATCTTCATCGAGATCGATGGGATATCGTCAATACCTTTATGCTTAGATACCATTTATAAATGTGAAGCAGTTGAAGATTGTGACTTAAAATCTTAAAGCAGTGAGTTCTCAAAATATGTAAAACATTGTTGTAAACCTTCAGTAGCCTTCAGTGCTAGATCCTTCAGTGCTAGAATGGTGGAAAAACACCTTGAAGTTTAGATTGAAAACAATAAAGACACCTTACTGATGAGAACCACAGGGTGAAAGCGCAGGTGAATTGTTATCTCATTGGTACCCATTGTAAAACACCACCCCTGGCGAGGACTGACGCTTGAACCGTGCTATCTAGCACTGCATTTGGAGGAAATGCCAACGCAGAATCTGTAGCTTCCGGAAAGGTAGCAAAACCGTAAAAAAAAATCTTGCAATGGGGGATTACAGACCGGAACAATTGGATTTTCGCTAGATTTTGGCTAGAAATAAAATATTTAATTGTTTGTTTAAAACGTAACAAAGTGGCGACGAGAATGGGATCAAAGTGGCGACGAGTCCGGTGAAACGCGTGTCGGTGGATGAAATACTAAAAATATCGCGACACGTTGAAACCGCGTGTGTCAAACAATCTAAAGATGTCGAATCCGCCATCGCAGCAGAACCACGATCAACCCTTCAAGGAGACAATTCTCAAGATCCTCAACAATCAGAATGTGCTGATGACACGCCTTTCAGAACAGGTGTCGGCTATCCAGGGAAGCGTCCACAATACGAATTGGAACGAATATATCCTTGATTCCTTAGCGACGAATATCACCGAATTCGTTTACGACATGGAGAAAGGATGCTCCTTCGACGCTTGGTTCTCGCGGTATGCAGACCTCTTCGAAAAGGATGCGGCCCAGCTCAAGGACGACGCAAAGGTTCGATTGCTGCTCAGAAAGCTGAGTCCCGCTGCACACGAAAGGTCTACATCATTCATTCTACCTAAACTCTCGAAAGAATTCTTGTTTTAGGAGACCGTTGCCAAGCTGAAGACGATTTTCGGCACGCCAGTATCCACTTTTCATCGTCGATATCAGTGCCTCCAGACAACACAGTATGAGAATGAGGACTTTATCAGTTACTCCTGCAAAGTAAATCGAGCGTGCGTCGACTTTAAGCTGCAGCAGCTAAAGGAGGAGCAGTTTAAATGCCTGATATTCGTGTGTGGGCTCAAATCCTCTAAGGACTCGGACATCCGGATGTGCCTGCTGTCGAAGATCAACGAAGCGAACGACATCACACTGGAGAAAGTAGTCGAGGAGTGCAAAAGCCTCATAAATTCGAAGCAAGATACGGTGCTCATCGGGGGTCAATCTTCGACATCCACTGTCGCCGCTACAAACGCCTACAGACCCCGTTCTCCGAACAATCGCCAGATGCTCCGAAAACACCTTGCTGGTGTTGTGGCGGTATGCATTTCTCCAGTCAATGCAATTTCAAGGAACATAAGGGCTGGGACTGTGGTCGAACGGGCCACAAGGAAGGCTACTGTGGGTGCTTCAAGCAGCGTCCGAAGTCAAACAGTGGGAAGCAGCAGTACAAATCAAGGCGCTCAAAAAAGATCGTGGTAGTAAAGGACGTGAAACGAAGCCGGCGGTACGTGGAAACAAACATCAACGGAGTGCCAGTCAACCTTCAACTGGATTCCGGCTCTGACATAACCATTATCTCCAAGCAAAATTGGATCAAGGTCGGGGCTCCCCAGACGTCACCGCCCGACTGTCAAGTGCAGACAGCTTCCGGTAGCAGGCTCGCTATCGATGCAATGTTTCGAGCCTCCATCACCATCGGCGATACACAACGGGAAGGTACATGTTACGTTTGTAATGCTAACCTTTCCTTGAATGTTTTAGGCTCAGACTTGTTGGACGAGTTTGGCCTGTGGGACGTTCCGTTTTCGTCCTTCTGCAAGCTGGTCGGTGCCAAACAAGAAGACCAGCAGATTTCCGAGCTAAGGGCAATGTTTCCAGACGTTTTCACGGAACGCATGGGCCTCTGTAAAAAAACGCAAGTACATTTCACGCTCAAGGAGGATGCCCGACCGGTATTTAAGCCTAAGCGACCGGTATCGTACGGAATGGAAGCGGTCGTCGAAGACGAACTGAAGCGCCTGGAAGACCTGGTATTATCACACCGGTTACGTATGCAGATTGGCAGCACCGATTGTAGTAGCGTCGGACCGATCCGCAGTGCCGATCTACCGGGTGAGGTCAACTATCCTCTACCACTTTCGGAGGACATTTTCAATCGAATGGCAAACTGCACCGTGTTTAGCCATATCGATCTATCCAACGCTTACCTACAAGTCCCAGTTGACAAGGAAAGTCGCAAGTTGATCAACATCAACACACACAAGGGACTGTATCAATTCAATCGACTTTCACCCGGAATCAAGAGCGCGCCGGGAGCGTTCCAACAAATCATGGACACGATGCTCGCCGGAATCGAATGTACGTCACCGTACCTCGATGACTTCCTGGTCGGTGGTCGAAATATGGAGGAACACAGATGGAATCTTCATCTAGTTTTGCAGCGCATCCAGGAGTATGGATTCACGTTGAAGTTCAAGAAGTGCCGATTCTTCATGCGTCAGGTAAAGTACCTACTTCTGGATTCCGAGGGCCCCGATCCGGATACGGTAAAAGTGATAGTCAACATGCCCCCGCCACATGACGTCCCAACACTGAGATCATATTTAGGTGCAATTAATTATTATGGCAAATACATCCGGGATATGTGAAAACTTCGCCAGCCGCTAGACGAGCTCCTCAAGGAGAGAGTCAGCTTCCAATGGACAGATACGTGTCAACGCTCTTTCGATCGGTTCAAGGACATCTTGCAGTCACCCCTCTTGCTGACTCACTATAATTCTCGCCTTACGATGGTGGTGTCAGCGGACGCATCGAATGTGGGCATCGGCGCTCGCATTGCTCATCGGTTCCCAGATGGATCGGAAAAGGCAGTATACCATGCATCCCGAAGCTTGACCCCAGCCGAGTCCCGCTACAGTCAGATCGAGAAAGAGGCATTGGGCCTCGTATATGCCGTTACTAAGTTTCATAGAATGATCTACGGCAGACAGTTCATCCTGCAGACGGACCACAAGCCCCTTTTGGCTATTTTCGGGTCAAAACGAGGGATTCCATCGTACACCGCAAACTGCCTGCAGAGGTGGGCACTCACCATGCTACTCTATGATTTCCAAATCGAGTATGTATCCACGGATCACTTCGGACACGCAGACATACTATCCCGTCTGATCAACAGCCACATTAAGCCAGATGAGGACTACGTAATAGCGTCGCTCGAGGTGGAACAGGTGATCTGCAACATCGTCAGCCAATCCATTGAATATCTCCCAGTGTCATACAAAATGATAGCAGCCGAGACAAAACGAGACGAGACGCTGCAGCAAGTCCTCAAATATGTCATAAACGGTTGGCCTAGCGACAAGAAAACCATCTCTGGAGGGCCAGAGGTTCAGCAGTTCTTCGCACGCCGAGAATTCTTTTATGCAACACAAAAAGTTCTAATGTACGGAGAGCGGATTGTGGTACCGAGGAAGCTTCAACAAAAGGTACTGCAGCAACTGCACAAAGGGCACCCGGGTGTCGAGCGCATGCGGTCACTAGCAAGAAACTACGTCTATTGGCCGAACATCGACAAACACGTCACCGCCCTGGTCCGATCCTGCTCGGAATGTGCCTCCGTCGCGAAGACTGATACCAAGACGAAGCTAGAGTCGTGGCCCATCCCCGAAAAACCATGGCAAAGAGTCCACGTAGATTTTACGGGGCCGATCAATGGAACATACTATCTCCTGTTAGTGGATTCTCTGTCCAAGTGGCCCGAGGTAGTACCTACTAAGCGAATCACGACGTCAGCTACCATCGACATGCTACGCCAGATTTTCAGCCGATTTGGTATGCCGGAAGTACTTGTATCCGACAATTCAGGCCGGAGGGGAAACGTTAGACGAAGCATTAGACACTTTCTTGCTCTGCTACAGATCAACACCATGTCGCAGTGTCCCAGAAGGTAAAGCCCCCGCTGAAGTGCTGCTGGGAAGACCGTTGCGGACATCACTTGAACTACTCCGCCCATCAAGCAATTTTCGCAAGAACACCAATCTCAAGCAAAACCAACAGTTCGACAAGAAACACGGAGCCAAGCAGAAGTCATTCGAAGTTCAGGACCAAGTGTACGCCCAAGTGCACCAAGGCAATGATTGGACATGGGTGCCTGGAGTTGTCGTGGAAAGAGTGGGTCAAGTAATGTACAACGTTTGGCTTCCGGAACGTCAACGATTAATTTGCAGCCACAGCAACCAACTGCGGGAACGCTATGAAAGCGGAGCGCCAAAGGCAACTAAAATAGATCGGTCCATCCCTCTCGATATTCTGCTAGGCACCTGGGGATTGAATTCATCGAATCCAAATGCGGTTCCAGAGGAAAAGTTCTTGCGAGGGCTAATGGAACCTTCGATACCAATAACCATCGATACCAATATGCCCCAAAGGTTCTCAATAAGGTTGCAATCTGGACTACGTGTTGGCCATTCAAGAACGGTGATTTCTTTCGACTCAAACCATGCCTTGGTCTGTCGCGAGACATGGATTGAAGCATTAGCTTGCTGAAAAATAACCTCTTCGTCCAAATGATCTTCCAAAAACAGCACCAACACTTATTCCAAGAGGTAGTAAGTAAGTAAGCAGTAAGTAATCGAGTTAATTTTTGTGGAGATCCCGTAGATGGGTGATTTGGAATCATAGGAAAATTCACCCCATACCATTACTGTTCCTAATCCAAAATTTCTCTTGGATCGGGTTACTTCTTTATCCCTCAAATTGTGCAAATATTGACTGTAACTTAAGGCTTTGTTTTGTCCATTTGATGTTCGGACACACATTCAGAACGCGGCTTACGGTACTTTCGTGCACTGGAAGATCGAGTTTGGCCATAATCTGGCGACAACTCAAGTGGTTTTTGGTAGCTTCCTCTTGGATTTGTCCTTTTTGCCTAGTTGTTAGCTTCGAATTCCGCTTTGTTCGATTCTTAAGGAGTGTATCGAAAAGTAGTTATAAACTTCCAAATAATAAAATAGGCATGAAAACATGGTTAAAATTAACATACTATTTCAGTTTATTATAGCTTAACATGTTTACAAAAGATCCAAACGGAAAAACTAGTCATCATGTTCATTTCTGTAGAATGCCCGTACCTTTGATTTGACACCTGCCATCAAATTCTGCACAGTGACCTTTGTGCACTTCCTGGATGCCGCTGCCCAATTTTTCTTAAAATCGGTCATGTTTTGGGACACTGTACCATCCTTCTTAAATATACGCTTGACTATTGCCCAATAGCGTTCGATCGGTCGCAACTGGGGACAGTTTGGTGGGTTGATGTCTTTTTCTACGAACTTGATGTTATTCTCCGTCAGCCACTGTAGAGTGGATTTGGCGTAATGTGTCGATGCCAAATCTGGCCAGAAGAGAGGAGGGGACTGGTGCTTTCTATACAATGGTAGCAACCTGTTCTTCAAACATTCCTTTGATAAATCTCAGCATTTATAGTTCCTTTTGTATAGAAAATTGAAGAACGCAAGCCACATGTGCAAATAGCTTGCCAAATGAGCACCTTCTGACCGAATTTCTCCATCGCAACAGTCGTATCTGCGGTTGGCACACGTTCCCCAACAGATTTAGTATAAAACTGCGGCCCCGCTAGCGTTCTTGAATCTTCTTTAACGTATGTTTCGTCACCCATCAAAATGCACTGGTCGACATTGTCCAAAATGCAGCTGTACAGCTTTCGAGCCCTGGTTTTGGCACGAGACTTTTGTTCCGGAGTTTGTTTGGGCACTTTCTGCTTTTTGTACGTCTTCAAGTCATTCCTGCGCTTGATTCGTTGAATCATTCCGATGCTGGTCCTGAACTTCTTGGCTAGATCGCGAGTAGAGGCAGATTTGTTCCGTTGAATATAATCCACAACTTTTTGGTCCAAATCGGGGTTGCTGGAGCTGGGTTTCCGGCCACTTCTTGGTAAATCCTTGAGGGAGCACTCCTTACCAAACTTTTCGATGATGCGTTTTACACTTGCCGGGTGAACATTTACTCTTTTCGCAATCTGGTTGTAAGTAACACCCTTTTCGGTGCACCAAGTGTGCAGAATTTTCTTTTTAGTCTCAAATTCAATTCGCGACATTTTGAATACAACTTTATCAACGGAAATGAATGAACCGAATAATCATTTTTGACATGTAAACAAAGCAAATGGCGCTTACACGCTAAAAATATATAAAGTAGTTTATGCGTAATAACGCATCGAATGTTTATAACTACTATTCGATACACTCCTTAATCCCATATTTCTGCGGATTAGTTCGATAATTCTGAACAACCTATTGATCTTTTCTCGGATCTATTGATTTCCCGGGCAATCTCAGGATTACTGAGACCAGTCTCCGCCTGAACTCAGATTTGGCCTTTCTGCACCTCGTTCAAGCGTTTTTCCTTTTCCATACCTAGACAAACTTTATTGCGAAATGCTGCACAGTACACAACGAAAATACTTACTGGTGCAGAAACAGCATAAACTATTGAGCAAACTTAAGAGCTTTCAAAGTAAATCGCGATTAAGGAGACTTCGTCAAAACGTTTGCAACGCAACGGAAGCAGAAAATATAGCAATAAGTCTTTTCGACAAGTAAACAACAATATAAAGCTGTTATAACTGTGTGTAAGCAAGGCGAGGGATCTCACTACTACATGCATATAATATTTGATTTGTTGCACTGAAAATATCACGACAAAATTTCAAAAATGCGACTAAAGGACTGCAACGCACTGTACATTAAGGATGTATCCCAAGCAACACAGCTTGTACTGATCAAGTTTAAAGTACTGTTAAATGACAAAAATAGGTTATAAATTTAGGTATATAATACTTCATTTCATACTTTAATATGACGCAAAAAGCGCAAAAAGTGAAGCCTTATAAAATATAAAATGGAAAAAAAAATTCCTCATACAAAAATATAATATCGCCAAGTGTGGGATTTGAACACTAGTCCTTGGCGTGATAGGTTTTTAGCTTCTTTGCTAAGCCAACTCAGTTTGTTGAAAAGTGTACTCTGAGTATGTATGACATGCTTCCCGTTGGCAGTGAAACCACAATGTTCATCGTAAGGAGAAAAAAGAACACGTTTTGCAAAACAAGGTTGATGTAATGTAATTTCAACAGCATATAGAACTGCCCATAAAATCTTGTCCTGTTTATGTATTATAAATGTATGGAAACATGTTTTTACGAACAATGATGAAGTAGTAAGCACTTGGAACAGTGGAAAAAGTTTTTTTTTGCTCGACCGCTTGTCAGAGTGATATAGAATTCGAGAGTTACAAACCGCTCCAAACTTGACATGTTTTGCAATACGTTTATAATGCATTTATAATTCAAAGAATTATAAATCATTCTAAAAAGATGTTTTGTGTGTTACTTGGTATGCTAGTTCCACGTCTTTTGGTGTTTTGTGTAATAACAGCTGATCTGGCAATAACGGAGTAATACTTAGGCGGTCAATCATGCTCATGCCTTGAAATTGATTCCAGACGGAAATTACTGTTTTCAATAGAATTTGGCCCCTGTTCATCAATCAAAAGTAACACTGGAGTGGTGTCGCCAAAATTTTGCTCATTTCATATTCTCACAAGAATGGCCTGCTTCGTTGCCAGGTCTTCAATCCTTACACAGAAAAAAATAATGAATTTTAACTGGCGCATAAAATTTCCCCTCGTTTAATTCCAAACGAAATGAGGCACAAACAACGAAATTGTTTGCAATTTTTCATACAACAGGCTAGATTTAAGCGTTATCTGGCTTGAATTTACCTATTATTTTTTGCCAAATCTAGCATTCCCTTTATGTGCATTAGATAACGCAAAAAATTCATTACTTCTTTTTATCTGTGTTAGGGTTTATTTGCGTGGGGATATAAGCTCAGTAAATTTAAAAACAGAAAAGGCCACACTCTTTCAAGAAACTTCTTATCATTATTTGGGACAATATGCATCAAGAAACGGTGCGTGACAGTTGCACAGTGCTTAAGAAACTGCAACATCTGGTCATAAATGAAAACTCAACACATTATTTCTTCATAATAATCTTTTTCATAGGAAATAAAAAGTTTGTTGATTTTGAGCCATTTGCTGTGTTTTGTGAACATTTATTTTAATCACAAGCATACGTTGCCACCCTGTACATAAGGTTTTAGGCATTCAAGTATTTTCTTTGCCACTCAAAATCCAGTTTCGGTTTAAAGGTCATACTTACTTTATAACACTAACGATTAAGATGAATGGCTTACGAGTTTTTAATTTGTTTTTATAAAGATGGAAATTACCTAATTTGAGATCCATTGCCATTTTGCTACATCCGTGTCCTTGCCCTAATTTGTTTCAATCAAGTCGTTAATAGATTCACTACATCATGCAAAATTCCAATTCCAACGGGCCGTTCTTCATATCAGAATCTAGATCGCAACCGACTGAACCGGTGCGCAGTGCCCAACCAATGAATAACCCCACAATACCTTTAGTCGTTCTGGTAGCAGCTACCCGCCGAACAGCGCTCAAACCAGGCTTGACATGAAGTTAATTTTCAAACCATGCAATAGAGTCAGCTTCCTGACCGACGCCGCCGTCGTCGTGATCGAGATTATTGAACAACAGCAGGTAGTAGGTACAAGCTACTCCGAACAGGAGATTCGTGGAGCGTTGGAAGAAAAAAAGGTTAAAGGGTCGTTATTGGGTGCCAACAGGGAACATGAAAAGTGTGAGCAATAAATTAATCAATAGTTTTTAATTGAATTTTATCTGGCGAAGACAAGTTGTTTCTCGAGTTGATTCGGATCGTGAAGAAGGTAGATCTAGAAATTTGTCGATTGAAGCTCAGTTGATGCTGTATATTCGTCTTAGTTGTGCATTATAAATCGGTTGTTAATTAACTCGCAATTAATAAAACGGCTCGTTGGAAAGCGGTTTCGATCTTGGACCGAATGGGGCTAAGAGACTTCAATCAGTGCAGAAGCGACGAACTCGGTTGCACTTTTTTGTTGTTGCTGATCCTCGCCCGTCGCCCTCGAACACCGGCCGTCGTCGTTCTTGATCGACGAGAAGTAATTTATCGATACCAAATTTGAAAATTGCTTCTCCGTTTCGCTTCTGCAGTTGCTTGATGAACGATCTGACGTCCTGCGCGAGCGATGCAGACTGGATTTCACTGGAAGTGAGCCACACACAGGACGGGCGGTCGATCGATCGGTCGCTTGGTGGCGGTGGAGTGATATGTTCATTTTTTAATTTATGGATATTTATAATAGGGCCGTGTAGTGATCATGGTGGTTGCAAAAAAAAAAAGAACAACTACTGAAACAACTGACAATGAGAGTAGCTGCTGCTGTTGGGAGTATATTTGTCACATAAGGGCTTCCCGTTTCCCGTAGCCGAGAGCCCGTTAAGTAATTTTCTCCTTTATTTAATTTCTTGCCCGTTGTCGCCCGATCAGGTATTCGCATCTGCTGTGACCGTCCCCTTGGGGTCGTCTTAATATATTTGTTAACTGGAATGCGGCCTGGGACTTGGTTGAGCGGACCTGATTTGGTTCGAAATGCAAACCTGGTGGCATGTTGGTATGCGCATTTTTAGTCTTGGGTGATTCTCCGGAGAGCAACCCGTTCATGTGCAAGACGGGAATGTCTAAGGTCCGCACATGGTTCACGGCCAAAATTGGAGGCTGCACGCCATCGTTGGCAGAGGAGGTACATTGATTGAGATGCTCTCACATGTTTGGCGGTGGTAAACAGCAAATGATTCGTCACAGGTCGAATCTCATGGGACCTATGCGGCGGGAGAAGCACATTCTCTCTAGCAGAACATAATCGATTTCTCATAACCATTCGACAGTCGATTTCAGAAATCAAACAATCATGATTGACATTTCAGGGCAAGCCACCACCTCACGTGTCACTGCAACCAAGCAGCGTTTGATTAATCATCGCAAATTACCCTTCGAGGACGGAGGTCTCCTTTCCGTATTTGATTGATACTAGTCAAGCAAGACGCGATTTCACACCCTCCCACACGGCTGCACTCATATGCATTCCAATTCATTGACGACCGAGAAACAACCTAACGTTCTAACAACAGTGTTGCCAATTTGTTAAAAAAAAAACCAATCAAGATTTACGGCTGCAGCCGACAGACTGGCGTTGAAAGCGATTTCGATTCAGATTTACGACCGCATCCAGCTCTTCGGTATCAAATCAATACAACCCATCTAAACCGGGATGAAGAAAGCGAAATAACAGCACATCAAAATGCCAAGGTCGAGTAGACGAAGCTCAACAATGTTAATAATCTTAATTAACATTGATTTGTTTCCGAGTTTTATTGCTCCGAGGGTAGTGCAGTAACTTTTCATCATCTGCTAACTGCTTCATCATCATCGTCGGGAACTGTCATCCGAGCGCAGCCCTACGAAGTCGTTGTAGCTCGCCTTCATCAGCGGCGCAGGCCGACCGGCAATATTAGCTCATTTAGATGTTGCTGTTATTAATTTAATTAATTTGAGCTTGCTTGTTCCATCCATAGATCGATCGGCCGGCAAACGAGTGAGCAAACCCACTCCCACTTGGGCGCAAGATTAAGATCAGGTTTTATGACGCGCCGATGATGGCAGCCGTGACGACGATGAGACGCGGATGGGCGGCTCGGCGATGGTCGGAATGTCATTAGGGAAATAAAATCAATCAGCGCTAGATGGCGGAGCTGAAGTGTCCGCCAGGATGATTGTTGGTTGGATTGTGGTTTTTCTTAGCTGTGGGGGATAACTGAGCTAGGAGAATTTGGGGGCGTTGGTGGGTTCCGGGGCAGGATTCAAAAACTAGTTCTGCTACCAAAGCCAGAGGGACCCAGCATCGTATAGGAGTTGGATTGGATTGGGTCTTCCGTTTAAAGGGCGAACACGAAATTATTGCGACACATTCAACAGGGCATAACTTTTTAACGATTGGGTAAAAATCAACCAAATTTTGCACACTTTCTCATTGATGTGTATTGTTTACATGCTGTCAAACTCGAAGTCGTGTTTTTCGATTCAACGAAAATGGAGGTCAACCAACGCGAGTCGAGAGAACAATTTTTTTCCAAACACCTGGAATTTCCTGACCTGTCGCACCGGCAGTTGGGAAAAATGTTGAACATTCACCATTCAACCCTCTCCAGAGTGTTAAAGCGGTTCCAGGAGCGGTTGACGTTGGACCACGGCAAAGGAGCTGGAAGACAACCGGGACCGGAGAACAAAAAGACGGAGGGAAAGGTGAAGCGGATGATGAAAGCAAATCCCAACGTCTCAAGCCGTGATTTGGCTAAAAAGATCGGCATGTCGTAGAGCTACGTCCAGAATGCAAAGAAGAGAGCTGGATTACATACATATAAGGTACAGAACTTCCCAAACCGCGATGAGCGGCAACAATCGACGGCTAAAACTCGGGCACGGAAGCTCTACGAGAAGATGCTGACAAAATATGGCTGCTGTGTGATGGACGACGAAACGTATATAAAAGCCGATTTTAAGCAAATTCCGGGGTTGGAGTTTTTCACCGGCAAGAGCAAGTTCTATGTGGACGACAAACTTAAGAAGAAGAAAATGTCGAAGTTCGCCTCCAAATATCTCATTTGGCAGGCCATCTGCTCTTGCGGACCAAGGAGTAAGCCTTTCGTGAAAGTGGGCACAGTAAATGGCGAGATCTACAAATCTGAGTGCCTTGAGCGCCTTTTGCCGTTCTTGCAGCAGCACGACAAAGCTCCGCTATTTTGGCCAGATTTGGCATCATGCCACTATTCTAAAAGTGTCCTGGAGTGGTATGAGGCCAATTCTGTCCATTTTGTTCCAAAGGACATGAATCCGCCAAAATGTCCGGTGGAGCAGTACTGGGCAATGATGAAGAGGAACTTCGGAAGAGCAAGAAGACAGTCAAAGACGAGAAGGACGTGTTAAGAAAATGGAAAAAAAACTGAGAAACTGGTACCGGATGCCACTGTAAAGACTTTGATGGAGGGCATCAAGCGAAAATGCGTTCAATTTTACACTCAAGGCTCCATCGATTAACTTTTCTTTTGATTTTTGAAGTAAATATATGTATAAAACTACCCTAAAATTTTGGTTTGATTCTAAACATAATAAGAACATTGGCATGACATTTTCGGTGTCGCAATAATTTCGTGTTCGCTCTTTAGTAGGTTGGGACTTGACCAATCAGCGCCAACATTAGATTAGGGCGAATCTGCTTTTGTAAACAATGCAATAGCTTTCGTAGTCATTTTCTCTTCAACACATGGTCACAAATATAAATTAAGCTCTCGTTAAGGAAGAGAAGCTTTATCTCAATTCGTTGATATATTCAATTTGAAAGAATTGAATTCAATTTTCGATAAATTAGCAGACAATGTGTTTGTTTACACAAGCAGATTCGCCCTAATCAATTTTTGGCGCTGCAATGTATTTTTCCATACAACTTCGTCAAAATCATCGCTTGCCAAATCATGGCCTTCTTCGCGAACTTGTCGGTAAACACAAACTTGAATCTTCCCGGCATTATGTTGGTTTTGTAAAACCATGCCCAAGTAACATTGTCAAAACCATCCAGCTTTATTAAGTTTTATTAAAGTTTTATGAACGCCACTGGAAATCAATTTAGTTTTATTATGGTACCCAAAGGTTTCAATAGGTTTTATGTTTAAGTCAGGTTTATGAGAACTTTCACAGCTTCTTTACAACGATCTTGAAACCTTGTCTTCTAAAGATCCTTTTACTCATATCAAAGGTTTTATTTTGGCTTTAGGAACTCGTAAAATGGTGTTTTGAAATGCCATTTTAGGACTCATTCATATTATCTTATTATGGTCAGTTGAAGAAGCATGTTGAAAACATTTTGCCTCCAGTAAATGCATTCAAAGCTAATTGGTATTTTGGAAAGTCACCAAATGACCAAATGACTTTTTGGAAAAACTTTGATTTCTTTCAATCGCCATATTGAAATATAAAAAATCATGCGTGGAAAAATAAATACATCAAATATCAAATGTAATGAATATGAACTGTAGATTGGAGACCAACTTCGGCATTCTTTAAGATAACCTTATCGAGCTCCATCTATTTTCAGGTAATTCATGATTAATTTTTCGGATGTATTTGTTTCAAATTTGGTTTTTGTTGTTGTAAACTCACAGAATTTTCGAGGCGCATTAATTTCCAGCTTTTATCGTGCCAATATTTACCATAAAATCAAATTGCGTATATGATTTGTAGCATGATTCGTAACATTAAATTCGATTTGTTTTGGATATTTTGCTGTCAAACAAAATTTCCCGCAACACTAAAAGAAAATTCTCAGATATTATTCACTGTAATTTAATCAGAAGAGCAGAGAATCGAACAAAGCAGTTCAACAAAAACCAACCACGATATCACCGTGCAGTTTGACAGCTGTGGCCATTTGACCCTATGCTGGTTTTTATGGCAGCCAATAGGTTTTATGAAGGTTCTCTAGTGGTCATACCATCTTTCACTAGAACTTTTTCAAAATCTTTATCCTTATAAAGCATGCGGTGCCACCATGTCAAAGAAACTGGATCCGAGGAACAAGTGGTGGAATGAGCAACTCACCAACCTACGTGCAAGTTGTCTCAGAACCAAAAGGCGTGTCCAGAGATCTTAACCCACAGCAGACAGAGAGGTGCATTGGGTAGTGTTCCAAGCGACCAGGGCAGAATTAAAAAAGCAAAACGAGCTGCTGCAAGGGGCTGTGCCGAGCGGCTGATATTACAATACGGTACCCTTGGAGTGATGCGTACCGCATTGTAATTATGAAGACCATAGGCCCAACAATGGCTGCCGAGCTACGCCCAGCCAAATTGAAAGTTATCGTAGATGTACTATTCCCGAAGCAAGATCCATCGATTCGACCACGTACATTGTATGGCGAGGAAGAAAGAATTAACGCTGAGGGCAAGCAAGTCTCGAACGAGGAGTTCGTGTGAGTTGCGAGAGCACTTAATTTGAAGAAGGTGAATCCATAACGTGGCTCTGAAAGTTCCATGTCTTGTTCCGGTCATGTCTAGAGAAAGGTAATTTCCCGGACAAGTGGAAAATACAGAAGCTAGTGTTGCTGCTGAAACCAGAAATACCTCCGGGGGATCCTGCATTGTATAGGCCAAGCGGCCTGATGGATACGCCCGGGAAACTCCTGGTGAGGATCATCCACAACCAACTGACGAAATTAACAGAAAGCAAGCACAGGCTATCAAGGATGCATTTCGGATTCCGGACAGGGAACTCTACGGTGGATGTCATTCGGACAGTGGTTGAGTCAGCCGTAAAGGTGTCCAAGCAAAAGCGGAGAGGTGATCGTTATTGCACTCTTGTAACGATCGACGCTAAGAACGCCATCAATAGCACCAGCAAGGAGGCTATTTCCGAGTCACTGCACAGAACGAGGGTCCCAGATTATCTGTGCAGAATTCTGAAAAGTTACTTTCAGAGCCGGGTGCTGATCTACGAGACCTCCAGAGGACGGAAATCGGTGAACATCAAGGCGGAAGTTCCACAAGGTTCTATCATAGGCCCAACACATTGGTTGAATGTACAACGGAGTGCTAACCTTGAAGCTTACCAAAGGCGTAGTGAGCGTT
The DNA here is from genome assembly GCA_034211315.2 of Aedes japonicus. NCBI lineage: Eukaryota > Metazoa > Arthropoda > Insecta > Diptera > Culicidae > Aedes > Aedes japonicus. The sequence goes on along the minus strand of JASCZW010001312.1, from coordinate 68,784 downwards.
GGCTTCGCGGATGATCTCGTATTATGAGTTAAAATCGAAACCCTGAAAGAAGTGGAAATGCTGGCGAATGAAGTAATCTGCGTATTTTGAAACTGGATGCCGGGGCAAGGCTGCAAAAAGCCCACCACAAAACGCAGGTGCTGATGGTCAGCAACTGCAAAGCGGTACAGCGAGCAGAAATCGTCCACGGAGGGCTTGTCATAGCCTCGAAGAGCGTGCTGAAGTATCTGGGTGTGATGATCGACGACCGGATAAATTTCAACAACCACGTAGATTATGCCTGTGGAAAGGCGGCGAAGGCCATCAATGTGGTAGCCAGAGTCATTCCGAATAGCTACGGACCTAGCAGTAGTAAGCGGCGTCTACTGGCTCGTGTATCATAATGGATACTTAGATACGGATGTCCTTGGTCGCAGCGCTGTTGACCAAGCGAAATCGAGTGAAGTTAAACAGTACGTTCAGGTTCAAGGCCATGCGAGTCGTGATTGCGTACAGAACTATTTCATCGAAGACGGTATGCGTCATTGCTGGAATGATCCCGATTAGCATTACATACATCGTGGAGGACAATAATTATTATCAGAGAAGTTCGGAAACTGGTGAGGGCGGAGTTGATGGCCAAACGGCAACGAGATTGGGACACGAGAGGGAACGGTCGATCTGGATGAAGAGGAAACACGGAGAGCTAAACTTCTACCTTACGCAGTTTCTGTCTGACCATGGTTGCTTCAGGCAGTATTTGTATCGATTCGGACACGTAGCGTTACCTTTCTGTTCGAAGTGCGCAGACGTCCATGAGACACTGCAGCACGTGATCTTTGACTACCTACGGTTCAGATCATTGTGAAGCGCGATGTTTGCCATCACCGGGCCATATACCAGTCCAGTTAACGTCGTCTATAGAATGTATCGAGACGAAAGTGCTTGAAATACTATCAACGGAGCCATTACGCAAATCATGTCGGCTGTATAGCGAAAATGGCGCCAGAATCAAGAAGTAAGTGGTTGAGTGGAGTAGCTGTGTGTCGTTCCCCGGTGAGCCCCCGATGACTTTGACACCGCTGTGAGAGAAGCTATGCATAAAAGAATCCTTACACAAGCAGTCTTCATGGAAATTAAAAAGGCTTACGACTGAACGGAATTGGCGAGTGGAAACTTGAAGTAACCTTGTGAAATTTCGGTTCCGGTTGTGAAAAAGGGAAAAGGGTTTTAGTGGGATCAAAAGTCGGTCTTTTCCCAAAGATTGACCCTGACCACACTGTGACACAGTGCGCGATGACCACCAAGTGCAGGCCTCTGTGTCTAGCCAGTCCATAAGGATTTCCCGAAGCTTGTAAAAAAAAACACACAAACACATACAGGAATCAAGCTCAGCCTGCCTTGAGAAGCTTTGCCACAACGCCAAATGTGAATCCTTGGCGAGACGTCTACAAACTTGCCATTGCGAGGATGAAAGGTCCACCAGTACCACTTGAAAAGTACCCGTAGAAGATGTAGGCCTTCATCGACGGACTGTTGCCGCAGCATGAACTAAACTTCGAAGCTCGAGTAACCAACGAAGATCTGATCGAGATGACGATAGCCATTATAGTGAAGAAGGCTCTTGGACTAGATGGAATCCAAAACTAAGCCAAGAAAATAGCGATACAGGAAAACCCAGATGTTGTCAGTATCACATTGCAGAAATGTATCAACGAAGGTAACTTTCCCGACTGCTTGAAGTGATAAAAGCTCGTGCGGCTGCCTAAACTGGGAGAACGTTCGGCGGTCGGAGGACTTTTTGAGTTAATGGGACTGACGTAGCTATGAAAGTTAATGCACTCTTTCGTTGTCTGCTTTTCTGGGCTGGAATACAGACGTTTCCTACTTGTATCCAGGTTCCAAAGCCAAGCGTGTAGATAATGATGATGTGAGCTACCATCTAATGTAGCAAGGTAACTGCCTAAAGCACTGGACTGTTTTAATTAAACGATTTGATCAAGGTTATACTATGGTAAATGTTTCATCGTGTTCCTGTATGAAGGGCCAAAACTTATTGTGGGCAGATACACTTACGTGCAACCCAAAACCACAGGGGTCTAGAAAGAATCTCCTTCCAGAAAATAGTTGGCAGAAATTACACCAAAACTGAGCTCTCGTCTAGTAAAAAGTATCCAAAATGATAAACTTTGAGTCGTTAAACAGTACAAATACTTGAGGTTCCAAAATGGTATTCTTTAGGTCCTATTGGAACCAGTTTCAGAGTATCCGAATGTATCCGAAATCCTCTGGTTGGTCTATGGCATGATGTTTTTAAGTTCAGTTTTCAAAATCGCGAACTTTGAGCCGTCGAACGGTACAACGGTTCTGGGTGCTTACGTGCTCAGAATGGCCAGTTAAAAAAAACAGGCCAGTATTAAGTTCTAAGAATCCGCATCTTCCATTTGGGACCAAGATATCAAAAATCGGCTAATAAGTTATATTTTGAGGAGCGAAGCAAAATCTTGAGACTTTTTTGACCCTGAATGCACTATGCGTAACATTTTATTAATACATTAGGAAGGCTGAAGGGTTTTTAGCTGGAGATGCGTAATAGCTTAGTTGTCAAGACTAGACCCTTTCCGTTTACACGCTTATCTTGACAGCTACGCATATTTCGTCTACAAGTTTAAGTATTCAGTATTGGACTGTAGTATTTAAAAAAATACAGTTTCAATTTCCCCACGATTATGTTTTTCTTATGCAGCCGTAAAATGGAAGCTCAAATTAATACCCTACCCTAGATGTCAGCACGAGCTTTGTTTAATGATTTCTTATGCTTCCTGAAAATTACAATGCGAGACAAAGTGCCGTTTCAGTTGTTGGCCTCGAGTGCTGAAGTCATCTCCATGCCGCATACAGTAGTAACTGTATTTAAAACTGCGGTATCGCCTAATAAAGGCTGATTAAAAGTAAATTGGTGCGCACAAAAAGACCTGTAGTTCGTGATTCAATAAGTATTAAAAGTCCATTAATTGTTGCTTTACAGTACACAGAAAAAAAATTATCGAGCGCCTCTCATTAAATTTCAAGCTAAAGAAGGCGTTAAAACGAGATTGTTTGCAATCTTTCATGTGCCATACAACAATGTTGGCAATCTTTCATACAACAGGCTAGATTCAGACGTCATCTGGCCTAAATTTACATGAAAACTCCTATTATCTTCTGCCAAATCTTAATGTGCATTAGAAAAGCAGAAAGTTCAATGTTTCTTCTCATCTGTGTACTTTTATATAAACTTCCAAGTTACAGCTAGTACAGCTAGTTAACCATCTAATACATTTCTCCAGTTCGAACGATTTCTCGAACCTTTCTACTACTTCTACCCAAATTTTCGAGGGAAAGTACGCAATGGGTTATTTTTTACAGCGTTTTTTCCGTGATGCAAATAGATGTGGGACACCCTATAAAACAACAGTTTAGCACCTGAGATGGAATAACGTGTAGTTTTTCGATACCTTTAACAAAACTGGGATCAATCAATACAGTAGTTATCTTACTTACTTACTTATGCTGGTCCAACGTCTTATTAGGACCGCACTTGCGTCACGATATTTCTCCATAAAACTCGGTTGAGGGCTCCCAGGTAACCCATAAGCATTAGCATATGCAGTAAATCAACCCTAAATCTGCATTCCAGATGCTTCAAGAATTATATTAGCATTAAATCAGCATTTTGAATGCTATCTGTTGTAAAGTTGAATTTCAAATGCTATTTGAAATGCTTGTAGCCTAACTATAAATTGAAGAAAAGCATTTTGAATGCAGCCTGTAATAAACATTTTGAATGCAAAATAGCATTAATAAAGCATTATCATAGCATTGCAGTAAAGCAGCCGTATATTGGGCCAAAAGCGGTATTTATGTAGCATTTAATGTGACCTAATTGCTGTTTCGCCCATTGTACCTTTACCCTTTAGCTTTAGTGACTTTCTCGATACGGTGTTCACCATAGAGCTGCGCCGTTTTCACATACAACGCCAAAGATGGCCCCAAGCACGCGTCGTTCGAAAACTCTGAGTGCTTGCAGGTCAGCTTCGAGCATTGTTCACGCCTCATGCTCGTAGAGAACTATCAGTCTTATCAGCTTTTTGTAAATTGTACACTATGTACGGAGGTGAAGTTTACCAGACCTCACGGTCTTGTGGAGCCCACAATAGACATGACATCCGGTATTAATGCGTCTCCGAATTTCTTTGCTGCATCCAACGTATCCAACGTAACCAATGTTATCCATCGTAACCAATGATCCGAGGTACACAAACTCATCCACCACCCCAAACTCATCTCCGTCGATTGTCACATTTCTGCCTATGCGAGCTCTAAGTAATTATCTTAATCCAATATCATCGAACGGTTCTCCTCGTCCTCTTATATCAATTTCATGGAAATGCGGGTGGAACTTTGTTCTGGCCCGATTTGGGCAACATGTCATTGTGCTAAAACTGTTTACGCCTTACGCCTTAAATTTAAGCCTAAAATCTGCCCAATTGTCCAAAGTAATGTCCAATCGAGAGATATTGGGCTCTGATCAAGCGGAAGCTCTCTGGAAAGAAACAAGAAATCAAAGATATCAAACACTTCCGAAAAATTTGGACAAGGACGGCCAAAGTCTTCGTGATTTGTCAAATCATATCCCTTGAATCTGAAATAAATAACTAGAGATGATATATAATGAACAATTTGTGTTTTGCTTATGTTTTGAGGTGTCAAAATTATTGTGGGTGCAGACTTTTTTATACATTAGCATCTATACAATTTGGTTCACACTGTACAGTAGGCCAGGCTGCTCCTGTATTTTTTCACATTCATGATGTTCGGCAAATACTATAAAATGACTTGAAATGAGATGCATTTGCCAGTAATAAATTTAACTCGTCGATAAATTTGACAAATTAATTATGGTCAGCATATTTTAGAAGATTCCAGCAAAAGACTCCAGATTATTATACCCAAGAATGCGACTTTTTAAAGAATCAGTTTCGGTCTCAATGCCACAAAACACTGTCCAACCTCGCAGCAAAACAAAAACACACTCACACACACAGAGACTGCCATCGCCGTTTCTGCCCGCGGTTTTCCACGCTTGACATCTTTATCGCCCGGTGCCGATCTAAATTGAGTGATTAAAGAAACGTTTTGTTCAATTTAAAAACCAATAAACATACATATACCGCTCGCATCCGAGGAATCAGTTCAAACGACAATCGGACCAACGGATTTCTCTGTCTCTCAGTTTTTCTCCGCTTTCCGGCGATGCTACAATTTCGACATTTTTGGGCGATCGCGCTCGATCAGAAATAGAATCACGTGGAGGAATCACGTCGAAAGGGATTCGAAAAAGTGACTCAGACAAGTCGAGGAAGAGACGGAACGTGGAAATACCGCGACATCGTGCCAAATTTTATTAACTTTGACGATTGATAGTGTCTCATTCTGATTTTTGTTTGACTGGAATAAATTTTGCTCTTCCAGTCAGAATCGTTTTTTGCTCGATGGCGTTGTTTCAGCCGAAAAACAATCAAACAAAATTAACTTAATGGTCGCGAACCCCATAATTAGTGTAAATCTAATAAAGAATCGAAAACCGATTTGAAATTTGATGGAAACTTCCCGAGTCGGATGGTTGCTCCGTTTGTGTGTGAGGTGTGATAAATACTTGGTAAATTTTTAATAAAAGCCCTTCTCCTCCGCGCGAGTATCGGCTAGTAGCGATTATGTGTCCGTCGGAGCTGGCGCAACCTCATTATTAAGCACGATTTCTTCCCGAGCCAATTCCTCGGCCCAACCAGGTATCGGCCCTTTTATCTCGCAAATTAACTTTTTCATCACTTGATTAAATTTGTGAAAATTATAATACTGATTGTTTTCCCTCCGTCCATCTGTTTTCAGTTTAACCACGTCTGGCGGCAGCAGCAACTGACAGGAACCAAGCCAGTACAAGCATCTTTGCCAGTGAAGCGGTGCGCGTAAAACCGGTCCAAAATTTACAACATCGCACGACTTGCCGATCTAGATCAGCCCGGTAGTCACCGACCAATGGGCATATCGGATGAGGGCAAGCTGCTAGGAGCGGAGGACATACCCCATGAGGCTCGGCCACCCCAGGGTAGTCCACTGGAGCGAGGCAGCATCGGCGGAACTGGAAGGTCGAGCACTCCAGGCCATCTGATGAACAGCCCCGGTGGAGCAGGCATGGGAGGCGACCCCAACAGTCCAATGTCCGACCAGCACAGTGACGACGGGATCGACGATTTTCAACCAAAGAGAAAACAGCGCCGCTACCGAACCACGTTCACGAGCTTCCAGCTGGAGGAACTGGAGAAGGCGTTCTCAAGGACTCACTATCCAGATGTGTTCACGAGGTAATTCATAACTTGGGCTTGGGAGCTTCCGGAATTTACCGCGCGCCTAGAAAATCCAATTAATCTAACTGCCTGTTCGCTTGTCTGATCCCTCCCTTCTTCCTTCCGAAGCAGTAAATTTACTGCCACAAAGTTGAAATTGCATTAATAATCACTTAGAAGAAACTTCTGCTCGCGAGGCATCATCTCACCCAACAGCAGTTGATAATGAACCTTTAAGCATTTTCCTCGAAGTAACGCAGAAAATTGCACACGAACGCGTGAGTTTCCTGTTATGTGTGGGTACTCTACTGGAATTAATGCACTGTATTGATGCGCACAGCAATTGCACTTTTTTTCACGTTCGATTACTCCCCCACCCCTTCCGTCCCTTGCCTGGGCTTCTTTAATCCAGTTGTTACTTGCCTCAATTCCAAACCGCGCAGAACGAGAGCGAAGTAATTTAATGCTTTAACACTTTTTCAGAGTGCGTTTGAAATTTAATTTCCTGTTTGGGGTTGGCGAATAGGTGCATATCTCGCGCCACCATCAGGAGGGCACGAACGAGCGTGATGATTGGGACGACGACGATGATGACGACCAGCACGCGTTCCAGCAGAGCCAGCGTGTGCGCGGGAAGCCGAGCGGATGCAGGGATGTGGTTACTGCTGTCTTTGCCTGTTGCTTCCTTTCGGGCAGATGCGTTCAGCAGAATGCAATCGATGCGTTTAGAAGTGGTTTCGGGGTTATTTATTCAAGGTCGGAGGTTATTTATTTGAATGCGGGGCAAATATAATCAATAATTGCTAGATCAGTTGACCGAGAAACAGCAGAGAATTTTCAATGCACCTACTGCTCTTATTGGGGATAACTATATTTTGAAGTTGAGAGCAGATAATAAGCTAATTATGATAGGCAGTACGCTTGAAATGACAAGAATCAAGAAAAATGCAATAGACAAACTTCACGCCAACTCGTCTTCGTGATTGGCAGCACCCTCTCAGAATCCAATTAAACTTTGTGGCTGGGTAGACTATGTTTTTTTTTATTCTTTTAATTTCGAGATTTTCAGCCCTGGGCTGGTGTTTCTTCTCCCGTCGTAGTCACTCACATACCTTTTGAGTATTTTCGTAACTTGTCCGGGGGGGGGGTGAGATTCGAACTTGTGACTTTGGCGTGAGAGGTGTGGATGCTAACCACTATGCCGGGCTCGCCCCGGTAGACTATGTCTTTCCAAGCAACTTTGCATACTTTGTTTTTTCAAAGTTTATCTAGACTACCATTTGAAAAGGGCTTTGAGTTTTTGATCGATTTTTTTTAAATCAACATAACTCAAAAAGGAACAGACTTACAAAAGAGTGATGTTAGAAAATCGTCCCAACTTTTAAGAATTTTTTTTGTTAAAATTGGAAAATCAATTCTAACACGCTAAAAGATATATTAATATATTTTAAAATATAAAGCAATTTGCAAAAATTAGCGATCCTAGAATTGGACGAATTTTTTTTTAATAAAGGCAATAGAATTGTCTTAAAGTTCGCCATACATTGTGCGATGGGCACTTTTAAGGAGAAAAAGTTGTTCTAACAACAAATTTTTCATGTCCAATTTTTACCAATACTCTTCTTGTAGTTTAGTCCTTAAACCACACATAAGCCAATTAAATTTAATTTTAAGGATAATTTGGATTTTTTCAGGGTCTTCGAACGTTTGAAAAATTAAGGCTGCTATTGGGAAAGGGCTGAAGTATTGAGCCATGACTCAATAGCAAGTTCAGTTGTTTATGTCAAAATTGCTAGATTTCATTAAACAAAATTCAATACATTGCTCAAACATTATTATCATGTCAGATGGAGAAGCGAGCCATAATAACTTTGCCAGCGAGTGCAATTTCAAGTCCATATATGGATAGTAATGTCTCATGGGAAAGGTCCTTGCAATGCTATTGGTGATAATCTCAAGCGAATGGCAAAGAGAGCAAGCCTTGCTCAGTATTATGGCAACACAATCAAAACAACTGGGCAGTTGAACAGTCAAATATAAGTATTACAAAACTGAATTTCTGCTTCATATAAGCTGAACAGTATGGACAAATGTAAGACGAACTTGAGGAGCTCAATAAACACCTAAAGATTGTACCTGTAACACAGATTCATTGCTTTGTACCTATTTCAGAAAATCAAATTTCAGCAAAAAGGTTGTGATTCAGAGAATTATCCAAAAAAATTCACTTTGTGTGTGAGAGATTTATGAATTAAATATATGAAGCTATGTTAATTACTAATACGTGAAGATGTACACCCATAAAAATTATTAACTTTACATGAGACGTAATTCATGTAAGGAGTGTATCAAAAATAATCTATCCACAAACTTTCTTTCAAATTATGTTGAAAGCCGATATTTTATTCATACCAAAAATTGATCCTTTATTGTACGAGGTTAAACTTGAACATAATGAAGACCGGATGAAATTTAAGTTATTCCTTCACGAATTTTCGAACTGTGGATCGAATGCTCTTCATCAAGTTCCGGACAAGTGTTGCATCGCATTTTTTGGACGCTTGAGCCCAATTTTTTTTGAACTCCCGCATGTTCCCAGCTGCCTTACCAGTCTTCTTGAAGACCCTCTTCACGATTGCCCAGTAACGTTCGATGGGTCAAAGCTGAGGGCAATTTGGTGGATTGATATTTTCCTCAACGAAATCTATACCCTTTTCCGCAAGCCAATTGAGAGTGGTTTTGGCATAGTGAGCCGACGCTAAATCCGGCCAAAACAGTGGAGGTGTACTATGCTTCTTATATAAAGGCAACAATCTCTTCTGGAGACACTCAGATCGATAGATTTCCGCATTTATAGTTCCGGTAGTGTAAAAAATGGTTGACTTCAAACCACAGGAACATATTGCTTGCCATACCAGTACCTTTCGACCGAATTTCTCCACTTGAATCGACCTGTCCGCATCGCTCACATCCTCTCCAACGACGGCAGTAAAGTATTGTGGACCTGGAAGGGTTTTTGAGTCCTCCTTTACATAGGTCTCATCGTCCATCAAAACGCATGCATCCGGACGCTGCAAAAGACGCGAATACAATTTCCGGACCCTTGTTGCTGCTTGCTTCTTCTGTTCTGCATTTGTTTCGAGATTTTCTGCTTCTTGTAGGTCTTCAGGTGGTTTCGCCTCTTGATACGCTGGATCATCCGACACTCGTTCCTGCTTTTTTGGCCAAATCACGTATTGACATTGATTTGTTCTTCATGATTAGAGATACCACTTTCTGCTCCAGTTTCGGGTTGGAAGAACCGGGTTTTCTGCCTCTTCCTGGTAGCTCATCCAAAGAATAGTGTTCCTCAAACTTATTAATGATGGTTTTAACACTCGCACGATGAATTCCAAACCGCTTCGCCAATTTTCGCATAGTAATACCCTTCTCACTTAGCCATGTGTCCAGAACCTAAATTTTCCCTTCCTTTTCAATACGCGACATTTTGAAAACGCAGAATTTGAACCGCACAAACAACTAAACAAAAGAAAGCTGAGAGTCAATCGCACAGCATGCAGTGTTCAGAGCATAAAAACCATCACAAATCCATGCGTACAACGCAAATGTATGTGGATAGCTTATATTCGTTACACTCCTTATTACCCAAAAACTAAACTTGGTACTACCATATTGAACCCAAATGCACTGCAAATTTGCAAACAAAGCTGAAGAACTGTAGGAAACAAATTTTACTTTGTTCGATGCCAGGAAGTGGTCCATTTTACCCGATTTTCCTTACACTGCATTTCATATGCCAAGGGTTCGAAGACGGCGTCAGTAATATTGCTGTCACTTGCACTGTACTTATGTAAAAATGTTCGGAAAATCGAACGGTGATGGCTTAGGTTGACTACAGTAAATTGTCCATCTTACCCGATTTCCTTCATACTTGAAAACCTCATATACCATGCTGTTTTGAAGATCGGCACTGTTATATTGCTCTCATTGTACTGTTCTTACGTAAACTTTCCGAGAATCGAATGTTGATAGTTTCGTTTTTTGCATGTGTGAAGGAAAATCGGGTAAAATGGTCTACTTCCTGGCATCCGAACAAAGTAAAATTTGTTCCCTACAGTTCTACATTTTTGTTTGCAAATTTTCAGTGCATTTGGTTTCAATATGATAGTACCAAGTTTAGTTTTTGGGTAATAATTCTAGTTTGCATCCAAAATGAGGGGAGAAATGGGCAAAATGGGGACACTTATTGTAGTCAACCCTAAATGACCAACACCATTTGATTCCCCGCATTTTTTCCCATAATATCAGCTAATTTTCAGGACTCCTACCCTGCGCCGTCTAAGTTAGTGGGATTTTGGATCCATTTTTGACCACTGTGCGATGGTTTGAGTACAGACGAGTGGAAAATCATCCAACGAAATACTCTCTATGAAAAACATATAGAATTGCTCTCTTACTGTTCACGAGGAGTCTATGCAACGTTTTAAAACATGTAACTACATCATCAACTACAAGTTCGGGCAAACTACTCTACGATAGAAAGGTATCGTACAAGCCCAATTCATGTTCGAATGGATGATCCTAGAGTTGTAACGACGTAAATTCTGCTAGTCAACAGCACTTTAGTGTCCCGTCAACGAGTGGAACGAACGGAAATTTGGCTGGTTTAAAAAACCATAAAAACAAAACTCTGGGCCCTCTGGAGGTCATGACCGGCAATGGATTTCAATGACCAGAACCATACTGGGGTACTAAAGAACTCTAGTCACTTTGAGCCCCCAAGGGGATCCAACATACTCAAGGTTTTCGATGAACCAGAAAAGATACGGGAAATCAATGGACCGTAGTTCTACAGAACAATCACAGGACCGGACATTTTTTGGGATTCCAATGGACAAAATTCAAGGTGGTCCTCCAAAGGATCAACACTTTTTTGGACCTTCAAAGAACCAGTATCTCTCTAGGCTTCCAAAGGGCCAGAAACGTTTTCCGGCCTACAATGAATCAGAAAGCTTTAGGCCTTCAAAGGATCGGACTTTTCCTGGGTATCTGAAGAACTACAATTCATCTGGGCCTTCACAGGACTGGACATCATTGAAATCTTCAAATTACCAATCACGCTCTGGGCCTCTATAAGACCAGATTGATTGTTAATTTAATCATCAGGTGATTTATGATGAGCGAATGAAACAATCTGCAGATCCATAGTAATAAGAAATGAACAGTACAACAAAATTCTACCAAATCAACTCTGTATCAAGGGAGCAACCAGAATTCTTTGGGAAAGATTTATGAAAGAAAATGTAAAGTGTACACACTTGATTTTTTACAGAAATCTGTAAAGCTTTACCGAATTCTCAACAGCTGAATGTTCGGTAATTCGATTTTACGGATTTCAGTTATCGAATTTTACAGTTATCTGTAAATAATTTACCGGATTTCGGTAAAATTTTAACGAAATCCGTTTAATCGGATTACTGAACGTTCAGCTGTTGAGAATATTCGGTAAAACTTTACAGATTTCTGTTATAAAATCTAAGTGTGTAGTGTAGTGTAAAGGGTGTTCCGATCAAAATTTGGCCAAACAGTAATATGTGTGAGTCAATCAAAGGTTTTATTAATAAGTCAAATTCTTTTTCTTTTTCAAGTTCAGTTAATACAGAATACAGGAGAAATAATCAGCTAAGCTTCCATTTTACCGAATTCAAATTGCCGGGTCTTTCGATCAACATAAGATTTTGTGCAGTCTCCTTTATCCACTTTATTCACTGCAGAACGCCAGTTTTCCTTGAACTATTTCTCGCTCACAACAGCTTTTTGAGTCTTCTTAAGGTTCCGCTTGATGATGGCCCAATATTGTTCGATTGGGCGGAGCTCTGGCGTGTTGGGAGGGTTCTTGTACTTAGGTACCACTTGAACATTGTTGGCAGCATACCACTCTATGACCTTTTTTCCGTGATGGCAAGATACCAAATCCGGCCAAAATAGAACGGAACAATTGTGTCGCTTCAGCAAAGGCAGTAGACGTTTTTGAAGGTCGCTCAGATAAATTTCCTGGTTGACGACTCCGGTCCCAATGTAAACGTTGCTCTTCAAGCCACAGGTACACATGGTCTGCCACACCAGATATTTCTACGCGAACTTTGACAGTTTAATGTGCTTGAAAATATCTGCCACATCTCTCCATCCGGTTGCCGTAAAAAATTCCTGTCCAGGAAGCTCGTCCTGTACCACGCAATCAAACTTCGTCAGCATCGTCGTGTGTAAATTTCGCGATCGTGCTTTGGCCGACGTGATTTGTTTATCGTCGCGATTTGGAGTCACCATTTTCTTGTAAGTCGACAGTCTAGCTCGTTGTTCAGCTCTATCCATGGTTGGTCCCAGCTTCTTTGCGACATCTCGGACGGAGAGGTTGGGGTTCCACTCGAATCAGCGGACAACTGTCGTTGCTGTGGCCCCGGCTTTTGATTTCTCCCCGATCCAGCTTTTCTGGCTTCCGACAAACGTTCACTGGACACTTTTAAGGCCTGTACTCGAAAAAAAACCATTTTTATCCGTGTGTCACTTTTTATTTCGAGAATAAAAGCTGATGGAAATAACTAGTTTTTAGTAAATTGTTTACATGGGCAAAATTTCATAACAATCGGTTTAATGGTTATTGAAATGTCATCAAAACAAGAAGAAAATCACCGGAGAATTTTGCGCGCCGTCATGGAAAATCCGACTGCGACCATGAGATAGATCGGAAGATAACTGGGAATCACCCATACAACTATGTCTCGGGTGGTACAATGGTTTAAGGCGTCCCAGACGACCAAGCGGCGCGCTGGAAGTGGAAGAAAACCGAAGATAGCTGACCCTGCGAAGGCCCGGAAGGTGTTGGATTATTTCAAGTGTAATCCGAACCTTTCGATTCGCGACGCGGCTCTGAAGGCAAAGTGTTCCGCCTGGTTCGTTCAGAAAACCATGAAACGAGCTGGGCTTCGTGTATTCTAGGTCCGCAAGGCACCGAACCGGCGTGATCAACAAAACACGGCGGCCATATGCCAATTCGGTAAACTGAGTAAACAGTACATCACAACGGGTACCATCAACAGCAAAATTTAACGCACCGAGTGCCTCTAGAAGCGTCTGTTGCCTTTCCTGCGGTCTCACGGAGACGAGACATTATTTTGGCTGGGCTTGGCATCATGGGTAAAAAGACCTTTGGCCATAATGAAGGCCAAAGTTCGAAAATCGTCCAAGGTTTCAAAATTTGGGGAACACTTTTGTCTGGTGCCTGTTTTTTCGAGTACAAGCCTTAATACGTTGGTAACAGTTGATTTAGATACATTTAACAATTTCGCCAACTTGGTGTGAAAGTAGTTTTGATTTTCGTCTTGCACTTGCAAAATTTTGATGCGTTGCGTCTCTTCCTTCGGCGACATTTTGATAACTGAAGTGCTAATCTGAAAATCAAAATAGAGGCATGATGCTACACGCGCACATCTTCAAAATAAGGGGTTTGCAAATTTTTTTTAGGCACGATGAAAGGAAATGCGTCAAGATTAAGTCGACTAAATTTTTATCGTTACACCCTTTATTAACGTTAAAAAAGTTTATTTTTTTAAGTAAAGACTGTAGCATACAGAGTATGTGAGAATGAAATTTTAAGATGATTCGTAGGTTTTAAGAGTATTAATTTACCTTTCGATTTGGAAGAATCATAATATTACCAAATTAAAAGTTGAAGTTAGCTAAGCAAAAATCTCTGATGGAAAGGTTGGGATTGCTTTTGAAAATGCTGGCCAATATTGTTCCGGTCCTGCGGCTTCCTGTTTTCGATTTCAACCTGATTTCCCGGTTTCCTGGCAGCCGTAAGACATTTCACGGACCCTTTTATAACATTTGCCACGGTTAATTTGGCAATATTAAGTTATTTTGGCAAGTCGGTGTGGGTATTATTTGGATTTTGCTTAGGCGCGTGCTTAACTTTGATACTCTGCTCTTCGACGCTTCGAAAATCTCAAAAACAAAACAGAATCAACATTCCGTACCCATACACCTGCAAAAGAGAGGTGATAAAGTTTTTAAATGCACGATTTAAAAAAAACTATGCCATATTTGAGTCTACCAAATTTTGACCGTTCCATCCTGTAGAGGGTTGAAAATCGGTTGCCGAGAATAGTTAACATTGCCGAGGCCAAATTTTCCCCATTTTTTTGTTTGGCTTGCCTCAAATCACTTGACTGAGTAATCAGTGATTCTGACTGATGTTTCTTTATTTGGTTAAATTACTCTATTGACCTAAACATTTCCACCTAGCAGTACCATGTGGTTTTTTCTCCACCACAACGATTATACTATAATTGTGCGTGTGTGTGTGAAGTTCAAAAATACCATTTATTGCAACTACGACAGCGGGAAGTGCTTCTGCGACGGGGGAGTGGCATTCTGTGGCGCAGGGGTAATTTTATGCTCTGTTGACAAAAGCTATTACACCGCAGACAGTCAACATAAAATTATACACTTTCCGAACTATAAACAACACGGGTGGAGAGCATAATGCTATTTTTCCAACATTCTCCTCTCCCGTTGTGCACAGTGTCAAGAATGGGTTGACCTTTTGTGGTTTTTTTTCCGAACGAAGTGCGTCCGCGTGTTGTGAACTTGTGGCTTTTGATAATAGTAATTTGAAATTAATTCCACCAGCTTGGGGCTGTTTGTTTTATGTTCTATATTAGTGGTTGAATAGGTTGATAAAGCTCAAATTTAGCATTTTTTATTACTGGGGCTTCGGTTGCAGTTTTTTCTATCAATTATAGCATTCGACTTTTGTTTTGTAGATGGGGAAATTATGAATATTTCAAGATGAATTTTAAGTCGTGTTAATGCCTTAACCCTTACTTAAGTTCCGTTGAAACACCTCATCATTCCTAAGATCCTCGTGATTTTAATATTTGATAACGCGACAAAATTAAAACAAACATAAAATTCGTGACAGTCCCCTCGAGTTGAGACCCGTAAAAGGATTACGGGATTTTCAAACCAATATAAATAATCAGCTGAACATGGCAAGCGTTTTTGTTTTCATTCCTCACCACCACACGGAAAACAGAACTGTTTTGAAAGGAAGACTCAAAATGCTTCACGACAAACAAACTACAAGATTAATAAATTTCGAACATTTAATTTAATATTCATAATTTAATACCCTGCGCCGTTGTTTCTGTGGGCTTTTGGGAAAAATCTTCGAATTTACGACCGAGGACTACAAAAGGAATTACTTTTAATAAAGTGATAATGTCATTTTCGGCTTTTGTTCGAAGCTGATACCTACTAAAACCAATCCCCCTCCCCCCCGTTCCTTGACCGACCATCCCATCGACGCATTATTCCGCGCATGATGATGAATTTATTGCTGGACTCATCTCATTAGGCAAATTTATTGGTTTTGAATTTATAATTGGCCGGCTAATGGATTTATGACTGAGAAGCGGGGGGTTTGATTTTTCGAGGTCGTACTGTCGATAGGTACTTGCTAAGCGGATTGCGAGAACGTTCGTCCTAGATCATCGCTTTCGCTTTCCTTGTATTTGTGTTTTATGGACTTGGCTAGATGACGAACGCTTGATTGCTTTTGATGACGGTGGCGGGTCGTTCTGGCGATCGAGGCAGCAGGTGATGATTGGAAGTTGTTTTATTGCTTATTATAGAGCGTGGAGTCTGATGAAGTGACGCTTTTTAACTCATGTTCTTTCACGTTCTTTTTTCGTCATTTGCAGGGAAGAACTAGCAATGAAAATTGGACTGACTGAAGCGCGGATACAGGTAAGACTATATTGATTGATTTTACGGTCGTTTCTTGATTACGTTGCACTGAATGGGTTTAGTAACGATCGAGGCTGTGGAGTTGGGCTGTATGCAGTTTTTAAAGGACGGGGGAATTTTCGAATGGCAGCAAAACAGCTACTCCAGCTATTGTTCAAATGAACAATCATGAACTAACAAGGAATATTCGATTATTGTGTAAAATATTTCAATTTTCAACAAAGGATTTAATGCTTCGACGACACAGAAAAATCTTCTTGAATATTTGTTGTTATGGGGTGTCCCAGTAAGTCGATTTGTAAATAACAATACACGGTCGGATTTTAAGTAAATTGAGTTTTTATTGCTTTTTTATGTTCTCTACCAATATTTTTCAAAGTTCTACGTGATATATTTGATATCCATTTAATCGCACGCCAAAGAGCGAACTTTTGATCTAAGATTCCTCATAAGTTTCAGCATAGACTGTATGCCAATGATTTTTGATACTTTTTTCCAGTTTCCAAGTTTTGATAAAATACTCAACATGTTTTCGCAAATATGCCTTTGTCAGAGCCCAAATAGTTTTACTTAGTCTTCTCTGGAGACAGTGTGAAGAATTCATCTCCTTGAGTATGAGTTCTACTCCGGCTTTGTACCAGGCTTCCGCGTCCTTTGCGTAATGCCCTGATGCAAAATCTGGCCAAAACAGTACGGGATTATCATGATTCTGGATCATGGGGAGCAGGCGCCACTCCAAGCATTCCTGAACGTAATTGACCTCCAACATTTGTTTCAAAAATTGACATCGGCAGCCCTCTCGTCGAAGCTTTCCAACACAAATGTTTTGGGTTCCAAGTCGCGATAGAATATCCTTCACGCTTTCAAAGTTTCTTTCCTCCGAAATGCTTTCAACCGATGGTGATTATCCTAAGTTTATCTCACCTTCCATAGGCGTAGCCCGAGGGGGGCAGGGTGGAGTCGTTACCCCCCCCCCCCCACCCCCCTAATCTTCGATTTTATTTTTAGAATTTTATTATTTGTTTCAATTTTTTTTAATATTTATTTTTTATCACTAAAGGGTGATACGGTCAAAATTTGGTCAAGGGAAAACGCGTGTAAATCGGTGAAATCGTTTATTTAAAAAATCAAATTAAATTTCTTTTTCAAGTTCAATTAGTATAAAATTCAGGAAAAATATTCAGTTAGGCTTCCGCCTTTCCAAATCCGAATTGCCGGGCCTTACGCTTGACCCCTGCCATCAGATTTTGTACAGCCACCTTGTCCACCTTCTTCGCCGCAGAAAGCCAGTTTGCCTTGAACTGCTGCTCGTCCTTAGCAGTTTTTTTGGTCTTCTTTAGGTTCCGCTTGACAATAGCCCAGTATTTCTCAATTGGGCGGAGCTCTGGCGTGTTGGGAGGGTTCTTGTCCTTGGGAACCACCTGCACGTTGTTGGCGGCGTACCACTCCATGGCCTTTTTACCGTAATGGCAAGATGCCAAATCCGGCCAAAACAGTACGGAACAACCGTGTTTCTTCAGGAAAGGCAGCAGACGTTTATTCAAACACTCTTTCACGTAAATTTCTTGGTTGACAGTCCCGGAAGCTATGAAAATGCTGCTTTTCAAGCCACAGGTACAGATGGCTTGCCAAACCAGATATTTCTTTGCGAACTTTGACAGTTTCGTGTGCTTGAAAATATCTGCTACCTTTCCCTTCCTTTTGCCGTATAAAACTCCTGTCCCGGAAGCTGCTTGTAGTCGGCTTTGACGTAGGTTTCGTCGTCCATTACCACGCAGTCAAACTTCGTCAGCATCGTCGTGTACAGCCTCCGGGATCGCGCTTGGCCGTCGTATTTTGTTTATCATCGCGATTTGGAGTCACTACCTTCTTGTGAAGTCGATAGTCCGGCTCGTTTTTGGCTCGATGCACGGTTGTAGACGATACACCCAGCTTATTTGCGGCATCTCGGAGAGATAGGTTAGGGTTTCGCTTGAAACTACCGGCAACTCTCTTTGTCGTCTCAGCGGCTTCCGGTTTTCGATTTCCCCGATCCAGACTTCCTGGCTGTCGACAAACGTTCCCCAAACACTTTAATTACATTTGTAACGGTTGATTTGGCACCTTTTAGCGATTTTGCCAACTTTGCGTGCGAGTAGCTCGGATTTTCGCGATGCGCGAGCAAAATTTTGATACGCTGCTCTTCTTGCTTGGACGGCATTTTGACAACTGAAGAGTGAATTCCAAAATCAAAATAGGAGCAACATTCTACACGCACACACCTTAAAATGAGGGGTGTTCAGGTTTTTTAAATGCAAAATTGAAAGAAACACGTCAAGTTGATATTGACCAAATTTTGACCGTATCGCCCTTTAGCAGGTTGCAAGGTAACTTGTTGCAATACAGTTGATGTTACTTCAATTCTACTCAATTAAGTCACAATCAAGTCACTGTAACCAAAAATGACGATTTTGTGTTGCTTGGGATGTTTGTCAGGGATGCTCCTTTGTCAAAATGAAAAAGCCAAATTATGCGAAGTTGCCTGGATTTTGTAACAAGTTGTAGCAAAAAAGCGTAAAAAGTGGACATCCATGTATTTTTTGATAATATCTTACAGTTTGATTCAGCGTGTGAGAAAGCAATACAGCCAGCCAGTCAGAGCGAGAATTTGCTGTGGTCTTATCCTATTCAACGAATTTGTCCGTTTTTATGAGCATAAGCAGGATAATGAGCATGACTGACTGCACACGGTTGTTACTTCGTTACTGCCAGATCAGCTGTTATTACACAGAGGATCAACAGATGATGCATACATACTCAATGTGTAAAACTGGTGATCCCAAACACCGGCGCTGGCCTCCCCCGATTGTAGGTCAAAAAATGAAAAGGTAGGAATGTGTTGACGTTTATTTGGACGTTTAATTGGAAGCCGAGACCACCGCCGCACTTCCACGAGAAATCGTTGCGATGTTGGATAACAAGATTGGATGGCAACAGGGTTCGATAAGCTTAATTCACACTCAGTTTAGTAAAATATTTAAATATTAGTATCGATTTCATATTTGAATCAATTCATACGAACAGTAAGGATGCTATTGGGGCCACGCCCAAAGTGTAAAGGTGGTTTTTCATTGGAACAACAAGGTGATTTTAAAATGCTGGAAATCCGATTTGAACCGAGTTAAACCAATAATAAGGATGCTATTGGAGTCACTCTAGAAAGTGTGATGGTGGTTAGGAGAACAAAGTTTAGTTTATTAACGCTTGAAAGGCGCTTTGTTGTTTTCTTACTGTGTTCACTCGATCACTCGTATCACCGAATTATAGATAACCGAAACAATACGAAAATGGCACGATAGGAAAATAGTGTGTAATAAAGCATCGTCACAACCTCTCACAACCGATGCTCGAACCAAAATCTTTTTTCGTAACTTTCAATTTATACTACTGTATCCTAAAATCTATTGCACTACTGTAACTAATATCTGCATCAATCAAATTGAAGTTTCTAAAGCACAATTTATGCTAATCCATTTAAAATTGCAATTGAGGGATTTCGTAAAAAATAAGAGTCCGTAGATGCATTTCTGCCTTCTGGCAACTCCATGTTTTGATGTGTTGATGTCCATGCTCATCTGTTTAATACCAACCGGAAGAGACCTGGTCTTATACAAAATGATTTCATTATCTCGAATCCGCTCAATCAATCGCAATGTTTTGTGGTATATAATTATTATAATTTGAGATAACTCAATGCAGACGTCTTCCAAATTTGGAAGATCGACAAGCAATCGGAGGAGAGCATAGAAGAAGACCGGAAGAATAAGCAAAGGTTTTGCGCGTGTTTACAAACAGAAGAACCTTCATAACAAAGTGGATCACCGGATAGAATACAAACACAAGCACTCGGTACTATTTTGCATGACAATGGCATAAAACAAGAATAACGGAATAGGTTCATTGCCAGGAAATTCCTCAATCAAATACATACCTAAACAAGTCGAGAACACTCGTATGAACTAAGAAGAAAGCTACTATCAATGTCGATGTTCAAAACTTCTCAATTCCTTATTTGATTTAGAAAAAGTTGCTCTGCTGGTGAATTTAGTGCACCCTGTGTGAATTGGACTACGGTTTTTGCAAATTATTAGCAGTTTAAAGCAGTTATTTGATTCATTTTTATCTAGAAGTACCATAAATAGACATACGAAAGTTGATTATTTTTTTAAATCAGTCAAGGAAAAAATGCATCGAACAAACTGTCGTGTTTTGAACGAACTCACTAGCACCAACTATGTAAAAGCAACGTTAAACCACACACACACACGTACCACATGCACTCAGAACGGCTCCGGCCTACCTCGTTTTGATTTTGTGTCATATGTTGTAAACCGCAGAACTCGCTACAGAACATTAGCTATCATAGTAGGCTAAGTCCATTGCTCACCTAATTTTGTTAATGTATCTGATTTTTTCTTAGCTTTTTGATGGTGGTAACAAAAAAGAAATTGGTGGATGTGAACAAAGTGATATATTCTTGGTTCTGACAAAATTGCAAATGGCGGTCAAATTTTGTTTTTCGTGCCAAATGAAAGCCCTACTTCTTTTCTTTCTAGAAATATGCTGTTTACAAGAGGTTTAAAAGCAAATGTAAGAGATATGACATGATAAGCAGGTACAGAATTGCGCAAAATCGAGGTTTTTACAAAACTGTTTGACTCCCTGGAGAGTGAGGGGTCCGTCAATTCGAGTTGAGAAAAGTGCCATTCACATTTTTAAACCACTTTCGATCAATTTCAAACGACCTCATGTCGGTCTGGTTTGACAGGGAGTTTCTCAACTACGCATGAGGAATTTACAATTGACAGACCCTTGGTTTTACAGATGCTGCTTGTTTTTTACTTTGTTTGGGCTTTTCTGCATCTTGTGTCCATTAGTTCATTTTGTGTCTTTGCTCGGTCGACGATACTTTTCGAAGTTTCCAGATTTTTGGCCACATCTCGAACGGAAGAACCTTTTTTACGGGTAAAAGCTTGCGTGATTTTCCGGTCCAGGTTTTGGTGGACAGAGCGCGGTTATTCCCAGATTTTTCCTTGTCATTAAAGGAAGACTAATTACTTTACTCCCGAATCGCATTACGTACTGCTCCGATGCTCACACCTTCAATTTTCGCCAACTGACTCGGCGAAACGTTGGGAAATGTGCACAGAGCTCACAGAGCTATAGATTGAAATGTAGGCAATGATCAAGTGTTTACATATCATCTGGAAGCAACAGTGGCTTAGAATCGTGCTGAGATATTCTGGGACACTCTTTCAACTTCCAGATAGCAGGTTTGATTTTTTTCTTCATGATTAATTTGGTTAAGAGCTAAACGAGCAAACAGGCTCTCTCTTAGCGCAGTCGGTAAAGGCGCAGCTACAAAGCCACACCATGCTAGAGGCGGCTGGGTTCGATTCCCGGTCTGGTTTAGGAATTTTTCATTAAGGAAAATTTCTCGACTCCCTGGGTAAAGGTTATGATTGTACTTGCCACTCAATCATACTAATGTAAAAATGGTACCTGGCATCGAAAGCTCTCAATTAATGACTGTGAAAGTGCATTTAGAACACTAAGATCAGAGCAAGCAATACGCAAATTGTGAAAGCAATAAGCTTGAAATACTAAATAAGACAAAAAGCTAAACGAACAGTTCTGCTAAGCTTTCCATTCATCGGTGTTTATTTTAGCCTTCGGTGTCAAACTAGTAAGAAGAGCAGGACAATTGAAATTCATGCAATATGTGCAGCTTTATATTCATTTCTGAGGTATTCATTATTTTTAAGACTAGAAATAGTGCCACCAAATAGAGTAATTGTAGCACTGAAAACAATTATCAACCGTTTTATGAAATGATAAATGAAATGGCTGATACTCAAGATGCTTTCACACAATTCCTGTTCCTGTGAATAGCTCCACTTCAAATGCAACAAATGCAATTTCAATAAGTTAGCGCAGTATCAAACAAAAAAGCGCTTGCTAGCACGGGTAGCCTTTTGTCGAGCAAAGTTACAGCAATGCGTGCCTCGTCAAATGATAATACTTCTAGCAACACTGGCACGCATTTTTCATTGTGTTCGCCAACCACTGGTTTGGGGAGGGCTTGATGAAATCAAATCAATATCAACAAAGATTCACGGTCGTTCACCACTTCGTTTGAAGAAAGCCTGAATTTAAAATGAAACGTTTTGAGCTTACTAACTTTGACAGGAAGAGAATTAGGAGTGAATCGGTGAAAGTAAGATTTATTCACTACACGAAAGCAAATTGAAGTGGAGTGAAATTAATACAAAAGCGATTCATTTTCATTTTAATGCTTCGACGATGTAGGGGGGTCCTGGTCAGTATCGTTGTTTAAAGCTTCTGGAATCGTATTTAAGCTAAGAGCTTTTGCTAAGAGCATAGAGGAGCTTCGAACTACTACCGCTCTTGACCTTCAAATCCTCTGTAAAGACAACCTGACCCTGCACATGGCCAAATGTGAACTGGACAAAACTCGCCTTAAGTTCCTTAGTCACGAACTCGGTGGAGATGTCTTTCACGTAGATGTAGCCAAAGTAAATGACAACCGCCAATTTCGGCATCCGTCCCACTTTTCTGAGCTACGGAGTTTTCTCGGCCTCGCTTCTTTTATTAGTCCGTACATACAGAACATCGCCGACATCTCAACATCTTCGCTTTGGTCAGTAGCTTTTAGTAGGACATGGACGCGGTGTACTGACCAACAGAGGGCATTCAAAGAGGTAAAGCAACGGATAGTTCATTGCACCACTATACTCGGATTCTTTTCCGAAAAGGTTAAAATGATCACCGAATGCACTTGGCGCGGTCCTCGTACAAAAAGGTGCAGATTGCAAGCCACGGATAATCAGCTTCGTGTCGTAGACCTTGACAGTTACGAAAAAGAAGTACGCTCTAATCCAGCGCGAAGCATTGGGCAGTCGAACATGTTTCGTTCTTCTTATTTGGTCGCCACTTTAAACTAAGGACGAGATGACGGGTGGACTCTTCGGCTAAGTTACGATGCCGATTACGTGCGAGGCCGCGACAATATCGCAGATCCACCATCATGCTTATACGTTGGGAAGGATGATCCATTTAATGAACAACAAAGCCCATGGGAAATACCTTCTCTGGAAGAAAATACTGTAGGGTTTTACACTGAGCAGGAACTACGTGACGCAACGAAAGAATATATGGAACTGCAGAAAGTTGCTGAAGCCTTGAAAACAGGAATATGGACGAAGAATTTGAGAAGGTACCTTTGTGCCCAAGATGGAATCCTGGTAAAGAATAGGTGCGCGGTCATTCCGGCAAAATTTAGAGAAAAAGCCTTTCAAGTGGCACATGATGGCCATTCGTTGGCTGCCAAGCAAAAAAGTATCCTGCGCCAGCGAGTTTGGTGGCCGGGCATCGCAGCCGATGCAGAAAACTAGGTTAAAGCGGGCCACAATTGTTAGACCTGAAAAGCTTACTCCAATGCTGGAAATTCGCTCCTAAAGTACCTTGGGAGATGATTGCACTGGACTTCAACGGCCCGTAGTCCAGATTTGGCGACATGAATTTGGCCAACAATACATGGTAAACATCGAGTAGAGCCAAATTTTCTTTCATACTAGCAAAGAAAAAACCTGATTAAAGCTAAAAGATAAGAATATTTTTACCTTGGATAATGCCAAATGAAGCAGCCTTAAATTGAAATGCTTTAATGCCATATTATCTAGAAAATCTAACAAAAATTAAGAAATATTTGCCACTTAAAGAAAAGGAAACTGGTTCTTTCCACCCTTCTACCCAAAATGACGGACGATGAAGGCACGTATGGATAAGATTTTGCTGCCTCGCAAAACGAAACCTTATCGTATCGTACCTACTGCTGAACGATCTCCTGCGGATGAAGCACGAACGACCTAAAACTAAAATAATCTGAGATTTGCGTTAAATCAGAAAGGATACTCACTCCTGGGGCTAGGCAAGCCGTGACAAGACATAGTTTCCCCGCCTGCATGCATGGAGAGTATTTTCAATGTGGAATAGTTCTCCGGCACTTGACCGCTAGGCGTTTTCATAGGCCAAAACTGCTTCCGCCATTGTCGCTCCCAGAAAAAAAATGGGTTTGGGCTTCCTAGCCAGACTTCTTCAGGGCCTTAACTACGTGGATCTTCATCGCGATACATCGATAATTTGTTTTCACGAGTTTTGGTCCCATCGTTACCTTCTTCGGTCAAAACAATATCTGAAGCTTCTAGAGCAAAAATAAAAAGGAAACGTAAAAAACAACACGACCGATGAAATTCACCCAACTTCCGACCAAAACAATACAATCGAGCGACGAAAGCTCGGGCAAAAGGTAGTCAAAAAATACCTTCCAAGTGGTAAAACACGGTCAATAAATTACACTCGTAGTGTATGTAAAACTGTAAAACCGTGGGGATCACATCATTTTTTATTTTATTTTTTATTTTTGAGTGGAGAAGAGGTCACCCTATGATTAGAGATGTGAATCGGTAATGTCCATACGTAATCGGAAAAATTGTAGGAGCATGGGCATCCATCCGAGTCACCAAGGCAACAGCCCTCACAGAGCACCACATCACTCCACACCGTCACTCGTCCTCTTCCATATCCCAACTTTTATCGAGAACGGACGTCTAAGCATTAGGTGAGTAATCCCAGACATATAAGGTGGTCTCCACCGTTGAATATCTGGATTCCACAACAACCACGGCTAAAATCAAGGACTAACAATTGCTTCCATATTGAACCGATTTGGCTCCCTCGAACTGTTATCTGTTCCTAAACGTCAAAAGATGGCTCATCAAAAAAAACTCAGCTCACGCGAGGGCGTCATCGACGCCGCCGAGGAGTATTTTGCAGACCTTCCGGGATATTATTTTTTATACGGGATCAAGAAGTTGTTAAATCGCTGGAATAAGTGTATTTAGCTAAACGGGGACTTCATCGAATAAAAAAAAAAAAAACAATAAAAAAAAATCATTCTCAAGGTGGTTACTTTTCACCCCACCTAGTAGAAGAGTTCAATTCAAAAAATGAATATGCCATGAAATGTTTTGTGGAAAATAAATTGAAATCAGACAATTTTCCATCTAAAATGCATCTGAACCAAAATATTGTGAATAACTCAGAAAAAAATTGCAATTTAATTTTTTCCAAGAAATCAATACCACATTTTCGGAAGAAGATCGTTATCGCGAATATACTGATTTCTTCTCAGAGTTGGCTAGCGATGTTAGTGTTAATAGCGTGAATGCACTGATCATTACAGAAGCATGAAATAAATTGTATGTATCGAATCTGATGGCATTCACCCGTACTTTTAAGAAAAAAAAAACAGCATTAGAATTAACGTCACCTTTTTTATGCTGTTCAATATATCGCTTGAATTCGTCGTTTTTCTCAAATCATGTAAGAGTTCCAATCTGGTGCGAATATTTAAAAGCGGTAAAATATCTGAAATCCGTAAAACCCGAGACCAACCAGATCAAGTTGTCTAGATACTGCATTACTAAACTATTTGAAGCAATAGTCAATGTAAAGCTGTTCTATCAAATCAATTACAGCGAACATCCAACATCGGTTCTTCAAAGGACGATCAACTAATCCCAACATAACTTCTAAATCACGAATTCTTATGCTTTACTAAAAAAATTACTAAAAATAGGTAACTAGTTGTTGATTGCAATGGACAACGGAAGCCACGCAGAAGCTGTCTACACAGACTTAAGTAAGTTATTTGATCGGATTGACATTCCCAAGCTACTATTCGAATTTCAAAAACTAGGAATTGAGCCAGGTCTTCTCAAATAGCTCAAATGTAACCTAACTAATCGTCAAAAAAAAGTAAGATCCAAGGGATAGAAATCAAATCCTATTCAAGTCACCTCAGGTGTCTCCCAAGGATCCCGTCTAGGCCCTCTTTTATTTGTTCTTTTCGTGAACGACATTTCATTTATTCTTAAAAATGTAAATGTCTTTAAGATGCCGCCGATATAAAGCTCCCTCTACACAGAAAAAAATAATTAATTTTAACAAGCGTGTAAAATTTCGCTTCGTTTAATTGCAAGCCAAAGAAAACGTAAACAATGTTTGCATTCAACAATGTTTGCAATCTTGCATACAACAGGCTTGATTAAGGCGTTATTTGGCTTAAATTTAAATGGAATATCCTATAGTTTTCTGCCAAATCTAGCATTCCCTTTATGTGCATTAGATAACGCAGAAAATTCAATGTTTCTTTTTATCTGTGTAGACATAAGTAAAAATGAAGATTACAAGATATTTAACGAAGAAATACATGATCTAGAAAGGACATATTTCTCTCATCACCATGAAGCACCCAAGTGAGTGAACAGCATTTTTTTTGATCGAAAGATATGAAGAGATAGTATTGATAATTCCGTCAATGTACGGCAGCCTGTGAAATATTGATTAGAAGTATTTGAAAATTGAGCGAAGAGCATCTTTTTTTCAAATAAACCAGAGGAGCATACGTAAGACCGCGCATAACTCGAGAACGGATCATTCGATTTAAGTCTTGTCTTTCTTTTGTTCTGTTCGGCTACGCTTAAGGAGCATAGCTGCTAAAATTGATAAGAAAAATGATAACTTTGATAATGATAATCAATTCATTATGTCGACACAAATTTTTCATTAGGGCCTAACTGACAAACGTAAACAATGGCTTCTTCCTTAAATTTCTCGTTATTGAAAACTCGCCTAATCAATCCACCACGATCATTTCGAAGAGGAAGTGTTCACCTATCCGATAGAATTGGAGGCTTACATGGGTAGCTTTTGTGCCACGAGAAATTTACGGAAGAAGCCATTGTTTACGTTTGTCAGTTAGGCCCTAATGAAAATTTTGTGTCGATGTATGTGTTTTTTTTCGAAGCTACACTTGACGACAAATATGCGAGTTGCCTTCCAAAACGATCCGTCGGCTGAAATTTTCTCGAATCAATTGTTGACGATTGGCAATGGAGAAGTACCAGTTGACGTTTCCACCGGATTGATTTCGTTCCCGCCAAATTTTTGTCATTTCACAACGACGAAAGAGGAACTGATTATGAGTGTTTTCCCCAAACATCGTCCAACAATATGAGAACCACGATTGGTTGAGTGCAGGTGCGATTTCGCCAACGAAAAATAAGGATGTCGATGATTTAAATTTCGTTATCTGTAGGCGATCGCGAATGAACGATAAAAATATTAAGGGTACAAACAAGTCAAGCCTGGCTTACAGTCACTGAAAAGAAAATTAAATCATGAATGTTCGGAATTATATGAATCAGCTAGTATGGTATAGCTGTCTTCATATCTTTCGTTCTTGAAATAATTGCTGTCCACTCTTGGGGGTCTCATGTTGATGAGAGAAATATTTTCTTCCCAAATCATCATAATCGTTACTCCACGTATGGAATGATCACTCTGGGAAATCAGTCTGTAGAAAAGTGCATAAGAATTCGTGATTTAGAAGTTATGTTGGATTCCAAACATTCATTGACCATAAAAATGCATTATTCAACAGAGCCAATAACATGCTAGCATTTATAAAATGCTTATGCCATAGACCCTTAAACAATTAAAATATTATACATCGCCTATGTGATCACCTTTTTCAATCACCCATGAAGAGCAAATAGAGTCTGTATAAAAACAGTTTTTATTGTTTGCACTACGTAAATTATGTTGGAAAATATTTCCTCTCCTACCTTATGAAGCTCGCTGCAGGCTTCTCAGCATGCAAATATAGGAAAAACCTCGAAAGTTTTCAAAGGTTTTGTTTAGAAACGACATGGTTTCACGTTGCATTGATCCAGCAGAGTTTTTATCAAAACTAAACGTTTACACACCGTACCGGCAACTGCGTGATCGAAATTCAATTGTTTAAACAATGACAAAGTTCAATCTGAAGCAATAATTCAATGCTTTTCCCTAAAAGGAACACGCCGTATGACTAATATGAAACAAGCACTGCTTAGACTAGTTTTATGTTTTTTATAACCTCGTTTATAACTATAATTAAGCATAATATGTTACAAATGGTCTGCTAAATTTCCCTAACCCAAAACCCGCCAGTATCACACCCAACGTCAATGCCTTTATACGAATGTACTACGACATGGCTAATTGAAAAAGATGTAATAAATGTGATACTGTCACTGCAAGCTAGATCTTTAGTTCTCGCATGCAATAGTTCTTCAGAGGGTTGCTTTGTTGCGCCTAATTCGAGTTTGCGATTCAAAGCCAAGCGTAACCAGCTGACAGTCTTCATCACTTCAGAAACTATATGCGCTGAAGGAAAGGCGGTTTTCGTTTTAAGAGCGACAATCGTAATCATAAGTCCGACAGCGCTGTCGCAACACTCGATTTTATGTGTGTGTCCTTTCGCCGACCGCTGGAAACCCACCTTCCATTGGCAACACGCTGCCTTCTTTATTTATTTCCCGCGTTGACGACCATCCGCCGGCCACAAACAAGAACAAAACGGTCCCTCGTTCGGAGATGATTACGACAACAAAAACAGATGCCGCCACCTGTCCACCATCCTAGCGCCCTGCCGCTCCGTCGCCCAGTCTTATAATTTAATAATATTTTTATTGGTATTGTTGATTTGATTTTATTCGACATCGTTTCCATTCCGCCGCCGTGTCTCATTTGTTGCTTCATCTTACGGCATCTCCATCAGCGCACAGGGCAGCGGTTCTGTCGGTTCCCAGGAATTTTCAGCCGTCTTTTGTCCAATTTCCGCTGCACCCTGCATCATGTCGGTATTCGCTCGGTAGAAGGAGGAGGAAGAAAAAAAATTACGAAAAAATCGGAAGTGCTGATTAGAGGTTACGCTGCGGCTATTACCGGCCTTGAGTCTCGCCTTCTCGGGGTGGACAATTTTCCGTCTCTGCCCCGAAGGGACAGGAACCGAATCGAGACGAATTCGAATTCCAAAAAGTGCGGTGGCGTCAGTCGGGCAGAAACGTTTCGTGACTGACCACTGCCAGGGCTAGATTTGATACCGCCGCCGTCGCTCTGATTTTCAGGTTTTATTTTTTTATTTTTTGGTCTCTTCGTTAGGATCTTTAATCCCCATTCAATTAAGGTGTCGACGTCGGTCGGCGCGGGACCTGGATCTCGAAAGCGGCGGCGGGTGTCGCCATGTCTGGCTTTTCGCGATATGACTAATGTCTTTGCGCTGCTCTCGCTTTCTCCGTTCTCCGTTTCTTTTGTCCCGAACCGGTAATTAAATTTAACCTGATAAATGTCCCGATCGCGAATTAGCATTTTGACTGGCAACACTGATGGTTTGGTTGACTACCGCTGGTGAGCCGGCGACGCCGGCCGATGACAGCGCGCAAACGATCCCGCTAACAAAACAAATGCCAAAGATTATCTATAATTAAATATGCAAATGCAGTGCTTGACCCTGCCCCGAGTTTTATGAGCGATTGGAACAGTTTCCCGATTTAAAGGGGTCCGGTTGTTTCGCAAAGCAGAGTGATCCCGAATCGATTAGCACGGAAATTCAGATGACTACGAGGCAATTAAACTGTCTAAATAATTCCGAAAATTAATCAATAAATTTGATGCAACTTCGGTTGATTTGTTGATTTGAGGGAAGACGATTTAAAGTGGGTCGTAAGTCACGTCTTCTTTTTCTATTGGTCGTTCACAGAAAGATGCGAAAAGGGCCCCCACCGGGAAAGTACTGAAGATTTAGCAGCCTCGCAAATTACGATAACGACATGAAAATTGCTTTCTCTAGGCCTTTCACCGCGAAACAATCTGCCATTTTGCTACCGTATTGCCGCTGCCAAACTCCTTCGGAACCGAACTTCCAACCGCCGTCCATTTTCGTCCATCTTTGATTGCATATGATTAACTGTAATCAAATTAATTAACGACCCAGGCAAAAGGTATCCCCGGGAGTGAATTATGCAAATAAATACCACCGAGCCGAACCATCATCATCCTCCCATCGATTGCCGGGTCGATTTTCTCGATTTCCGCCTCTCGCGAATCAGCCAAATGATACATTCACGTGTATTTACAATCCCTGGCAATCGTTCCGCGCTCACTCGTTGGTGTTTCGATAGTTTTCCCCCCAAGGGGCTGCCACTCATCTGCGCAAATAGCGGGAAGCTTTCAAAATGCCATTTGTGCCCTTAAATGCAGGGAATCCGTGCGATCTGAACAGGGTGTGGAGGGGGGGTGAAGAGGATTGATTGTCTGGGCGTCCAAATCGTGAAACCGCGTTTGTAACTGCTGTAATTTAGTAATGGCAGGTTTCGGCACCACGAATCATCACGATTGCAGTGCAGTGCAGCAAAAGTGGTCGAAAAATGGTGCATCGTGATGGATTGACTTTTGATGGGAGCTTTTCTACTTCCCCTGCTAATGTGTTATATGTGTTTAGACGATCTAAAGGCGGAGTTGTTCGCCATTTTCGAACTATTGCTCAGTTCATATCTAATCTAATGTAATCTAATCTAATCTCACACTAACGCAGCCAATTCTTGAAAGCATCCTGGAAAATGATGGTTTCATGAATACATCATGTTTCTTGTCATCGGCCAGGCCAACTGCGTAGTATCCCAAGTAACATTGCCAAAACCATCCAGCTTTATTAAGTTTTATGAAAGTTTTATGAAAGCCACTGGAAATCAATTTGGTTTTATTATGGCAGTAAGAGCTGCCAATTGGTTCCATATTTTAGTCAGGTTTATGAGAACCTACAAAGCTTCTTTACAACCTTGTCTTCTAAAGTTCCTTTTACTTCTATCAAAGGTTTTATTTTGACTTTATGAACTCGTAAAATGCTGTGTTGAAATGCCGTTTTAGGACTCATTCAAATTATCTTATTACGGTCAGTTGAGAAAGCATTTTAAAACTATTTTGCCTTAAGTTAATGCACTTAACGGCAAATTGGCATTGAGGGAAGTCTCCAAATGACCACTTAGTTTTATAGTAGCCGTTGCGAAGATAAGTCGGCTTTTTGGCAAAACTGTGATTTCTTCCAATCGCCATATTGGAAGATATGAAATTATTGAAATGTTGAAAATTAAATTTTAAATTTTAAATTTTAAATGTAATACAAATGAACTGTAGATCAGAGACCGATTTTGGCATTCTTTTTGATAACCTTATTGAATTGCATAAATTTTCTTGTTTAATATATCGAATATATTTTTATTTCAATTTTGTTTTTGTTGATGTTAACTCGCATAATCTCCGAGGCGCATTTATTTTCGGCTCTTTTCGTGCGAATATTCCCCATAAAATTTAATGCGCATATGATGTTGAGCATGATACGCTATAAAATTCTCAATTTGTTTTGGATATTTTGCAAAACAAACAAAATTTCCAGCAATCCTAGAACTTTTTTGTCTTCGAAATAATTTACTGTTAAATGAATCAGAAGAGCAAAGAATCGAACAATGCAGAACAACAAAAACCAACACGATATCATCCTGAAGTTTGACAGCTGTGGCCATTTGGCCCTGTGCTGGTTTTGGTGGCAGCCAATAGGTTTTATGAAGGTTCTCAAGTGGTTTTTACATCTTTCTCTAGAACATTTTCAAAATCTTTATGTTCTTGTACAGGTTTTATACATTTGTTTGCACAACCGTCTATAGAGTAGGCCACTTTGTACACGTTTTGGCTTTAAAGATGCATAGAGGAGGTGTTGGTTGACAAAACCTCTTTGAATGTAGTTTCATCAACAAAGCCGGGAGGAGTGCTATAAAGAAAGATTCCAGAAAGATCTTAAATCGGTCTACTACTTTGAATCAAGGGAAGGAAGAAAGCGTGGACCTCCCGTACCAAACGCTTCCATGTACTTTATCGTTGGGAGCATAAATGCTAGAAAGATTAGTTATGCTCCTTTTGCCTGTGGGTGAACTTTTGGCATTTGAACCAAAAACCTGGCAATAATTGCCTAGGTTAAAGCGCATTATCTTGCTCACTGAAATGTGTAGAGTTATGTAATTAAAGAAAGTTGATAACCCAGCAGAATAGCAAAGAAAATTTAAGCAAACAGTAAGTCGAAATAAATTTCATATGATTATGATTACTGCGTTTCTATAGATATTATGCGTTTCTATAGATATTCTACAGAAGTTTGTAGGCATTCCGAGATGAATTCTTTCAGAAGCTTCTTCTGACATTTTTTCGGTAGTTTTTCAAAACATTCTTAGGATGATTTTTTTTTTGAATTGAAATTTTTTTTTGTGATTATAAAATAATTCCTGAAAGAGCAACACAAAAACTATAAGATAATTCCTGAAGTAATACTTGGAGAAAATCTCAATATGTTGGAGAAAAGTATGAAGATTTTTTTGCGCGAATTCCATTATCTAGCCAATTTAATTCTTAATTTCTTAATTACGCTAGGTTTTTTCTTGAATTGTTTTTCAAATTGTCTGCAGGAATTCTTACATATAGTTCTTACAAAAATACTTCAATAATTTCTTCAAGTATTCCGCTGAAAAAGTGTTTATCTTAATGCTCCTCAAGAGAATGTCCCTTGGCAGAATTTCTTACAGGAGTTTCAGAAGTATTTTCTTGCCTTCATGCAAAGGAATTTTTGGAAGTGAAAATAATGTTCTCGATGGTTGTGTTTGCTAATATTTCAAGCATAGTTACTTCTAACGTGATTTTTTGTAATTTTTAGTATAATCTTGCAGTGTGAAAACCTCTATGTATATCTTGAGCAACTGTTATACAGTCCCAGATCGATGGCATCAATTACAAAAAAAGGCTTGTGGGCTTTGAATCAGATGGAGCATCAGTAATGATGAATTCTGACCAATCCAACTAAGAGCTGCTGAAACGTGGCTTTTCCCATTTTATAACTATGAAATACATATACTGGCTCCTTGGGCAAACTACGCATTCGGAAAGCTGCCATTGACACAGTGGATCCGATCCGATACGATCCAAGGAATCCTAGGTGATACAAATGATCTTGGAATAGAAGCCTTTGAAACTTCTGCATCTATCTCCCACCAGATTGCTGTCGTTGGAGTCAGTTATCAAAAGGAATTTGGACCGATTTTCAGAGTTCGTGTTGTTTTTTGCATTCTAATTCAACTGCGACAACAACCAAACCACAGAGCGCATTCTTTGTCATCTTAATGATCTGACAACGCAATCACATTTCCACTTTGTGAGTAACGTAATGATTTTTATAAAAAAGCGAATCCTATCTTCCAATCAAAGGCTCCGGAATTCCCGAACATGTGCAATCAGTTGAAGTCTCTCCTAATGGTTATTCTTGCAAATATCTGTGAAGAAGATTGCCTAAAATACTGGATGGATTTCGGAATTTCTGATTTTGAGAAATATCGAAGTAGCATTAGAAGAAATGCTTGGATCCGGAACTCTTCATGATACCAGGAAGGAGGCTAGCTTCTTAATCAGTTGTGCTTTCTATACCGAGTTGACTAAACAGATCATTAGCGCTTTGATCTGGACGATCCAGTTCTGACTACTGCAGCGAGCGTTGACCCCGAGAAGCTGCACACTTTGAAGGACTTCTACTCAATTCTTAAACTATTTCCGACGTTCTGTAAGGACATCAAGATAGAAGCATCGGACGACTTTGAGACTTGCTGGAGAAAACTGCTGTATTTCAAACGAGCAGATGAGAAGCAGGCATTTCCCTAGCCAAGAACGTTCACTGCGAACATTCTACTAATTTTTGTATCACTAATATGCTAATATACTAATATATATATCAAGAATATGCGTTTTTCTATAGTGTAATGTACGGAAACCGATAAATTCACTTAAACTCTCTCGAAAAGACCGTTTTTATCGGATTATCATATTAAATGTGTTCTGATGATTATATATCTGCTCTATTTTGCATTTAACTCAATGCAACAAAAAATAATGTGGCAACCCTGGTCGTGAATTGTGCGTTGTAGAACCTTTAAACATTGTTGCGTGTTTCACTCTGCAAGGTCCAGGACCCTTTTTGCGTTGGAGTGAAAGAGTCAGCCAGACTAGTTGACTAATTAACCTCAACGCAACGGCTCCTGAGAATCCCGAACAGCACCGGACCACCTATTTGTGTGCCTCGTTCAGGGTTGCCATTAGTTTTTGAAAAATATCTGGCGTGTCACAAATTAAGAATCTGGCAAAATCTGGCAATACAAGGAAATGTAAAAATCTTGACTAGCAACTGGAAAGAATGAAAGAGGTTTTACAAATGTTGATAGGCCCTTTACAAATATTGTCCCAGAAAGAGTCATGTTTTGACTCGTATACTCGCATTATTTAGTAACAGTCAAGCTTGGAATTACACTATTTGATCAATGCCAAATATTTGACGGATTACCTATTCGCACAAAATAGCTACGAATCGTTTTCAGTGGACGAGAACTGCAGTCACGCAAATCACGCTTTTTTAAAATCTGTTCTTATTTTAAAAAACTGGAAAAACAATTAAATTTCAGGAAAACTGTCTCCTGATCTTCCGCAAGGCTCTTTGCTAAAATGCTGGGAAGTTTCCTCCTGAACTTCAGGCAAAATTTCTCATGAACTTCTTGGCAGTCACTCCTTCAAAATTCATATTTAAGAACGCAACCTTACCTTCCAGAAACATTTGGTAAGTTTTTTCCTGAACATAGCTGCTTTCTAAACTTTTTAAAGTTCCATCCTGAACTACGAGGAAAGTTTCTGCAAAACTTTGAGAAAGTACTCTCCAGAATTTCTTGGAAAATCTTCTTAAGTTGTTAGAACTTTCTTCCAGAACTTCTGAGAAGTTCTTTTCTGAACTGCCAAAATAATCTCTTCTGAACTTCAGGGAAGTATTCTCCTGAACTTCGGGGACGTTTGTTCCTGAATTTCTGAGAAAGTCTTGCTTGAAGTACTAGAATGTTCTCACTATACTTCTGGAATGTTTTTTTTTCCTGATTTTATCAAAAGTATCTACCATCACTTCTGAATTTCGTGAACTTCGAGAAGTTCTCATTTTGAAATGCTGGAATGTTCGATTTGAAACTTTAGGGAAGCTCTCTAGCACTTCTGAGTAGTTCCAACTAAACTTTTGGTCTCTTCGCAACTTCTGAGAAGTGCTCTTGTGAACTGCTGAGGAGTTTTTTCACTGTTTTTTTTTTTAAATTCCTTCTTGACCCTACAGGTAGGGTACCCACTCTGGTATATTTCTTCGTGGAATTCGAAGAAGTTTTTTTGTGAGCTTATTCTTTCCAAACTATTGATTGGTCCCATCCAGAACGAGGAAAAATTATATTGAAACTTTGGGAAAGTCGTCTCCAAAATTTTAGGAAAATTTCCTTAAATTTGTTCTTGAAGTTTCTTCCTGGACTTCTGAGAAGTCCTCTTCTGAACTTTTGGGAAGTTTTCTCCAGAACTTTGGGGATGTTTGTTCTGGAACTATTGTAAAGTTCGTACTCAAATTAGAAGGAAGTACCTCCAATGCATTGCAATGCTCCTGGAAAGTTTCATTCTTTTCTCTCTAAAGAATTTAGAGAAATCCTTATTCTGAAATGTTGAAATATTCTCCTCTGAGCTTTGAAAATGCTGCCTAGCACTTCTAGGAAGTTCCAATTAACCTTTCGAGAAGTTTCTTCCGGAACTTATTTTTAAATTATTTCCTGAACTTAAGAGAAGTTCTAGCCTCAACTTCTATGACGCATCGTCCTGTGGATATTTTTTTTCCTGATTTTTGTGAAATTATAGGTAGTGTCCTTCCTGGTTAGCTCACGTCTGAAATTTGGGGAAGTTTTTTCTGAACTTCTGGAAAGTTCAATTTTGAATTTCTGAGAAGAACTCCAAAACCTCTGAAAAATTCCAAACTTCAGAGAAGTCCTCTCCCCTACACTTCTTCCTGAAGCTTAGTCCTTTCCTGATTCTTGGGGAAGTTCTGTCTTGAAATTCTGGTAAGTATGATCTTGAATTTTTGAAGGTCCTTCTTGCATGAACTGCTTGCTCCCAATACTTCTGAGAAGTTTCCCCTGCTGCTATTTCCTACTTCTTATGAAGATGTTTCTCAAATCACAAACTCAGAAATCCGTCTTGTGTTTGAAGTAATCATCCCCAAACATTTTCGCAAGGAGAACCATTAACGAGACTTCAGCGGATGGAATATGTTCGAGAATTCCAGACCTTTCGACTGTAAGATACGGTTTGCCTAGTTGATAAGGGGCAATATATAGCTCAAGAAGTGGATAAGTGGCTGCATCATCGGGTCTATGAGAATTCGCTTTGATTGCTGTTGAATTGGAACGAAAAAAACAAGCTCCGATAACCGTCCCAATTTTCTTTTGCCAACTGACTCCAACAATAGCCTGTTGGTGGCTGATGGATGCATAACTTTCAAAGGCTTTAATTCCAAGATACTTTGTTTCATATGGAATTCCCTGGATCGTAGAGGATTGGATCAACTGGCCCAGGTACAATGGCAGCTTTTCGGATGAGTAGCTTTCACAAAGAGCCAGTACATTTGACAATGATCAAGTAAGGATAGTCACTGTTGTGGACAGTTCTAAGCACAAATTTTCGGACGCTTCATTAAGCAACTCAGCTTTGGGTGGAGTAGGCTTTAGATCATTAGGTTATTAATGGTTGTAACGTGTGTTTATGTCTACTTACAATTATAAGTCCTTTTAATATTTTATGTGTCCGTGTTGAGCTGATGCTGCAACTACCTTTTGTTTGTTATGCTAAGTAAACGTAAGTTTAATGTTATTTATTTAATCTGCATGTAGTTCAATGTAGTGTACTTACAATCGATAATTGTTGAGTGTAATTCAATTAACTTCTACATGTTACGCGAGGTACTAATTCAATGGTTTTCATATAACAATTCACCATCGAAATAACTATGCTCCGAATCGCAAAAATAACTATCGGCAACATTATTCTAATTTCCAATAATTCCTCTGAGTGCTTACATGAAAATACTTCAAAATAACTTCTACAGAACATTATTCTTTTAGAAATCCTTGCATACAATTCTGCCAAAATTTGTGAAGCAATGTCTTGCGAAACTTTAAAACAAACATTCTCCAGCGGAACAATTGAAGAAATAATTATAGTTGTTCTTGCAGACATCCTATAAAAAAAAATCTACAAAAATTTCTAGCGGAATTTGTAAAACTATAAATTGAATTATTGAATTCGAGCAAAAAAATTCATTTTAGATTTCTCCAACTTATCAGGATTTTCTCCAATAATAACCTCAGGCATTACCTTATAGTGTTTATAGAGTTCTTTCAGGTGTCCTACAGGGATTCTTTTAGCATCACAAAAATTCACAATTTCAGTGGTTCCACAAAAAAATCATCACAAGCAAGTTTTGAGCCGATTAAATGCCAGAAGAAACTCTTGAAAGAATCCCTGGAGTAAGGTCTTCAAACTCCTGAAAAATGCCTTTAGAAACACCAGCAGGAATATCTAAAGGAATATCAGAGGACTTTCATAGAATTTTCGGAAAGTTCTAGAAAAATTACTGAAAAAATTAACTCTAAAAATTAATGAAGACATCATTTGGGGGCTCTGAATGTAGACTTGGTAGAAACTTGGATCCAACACGTCAATTAATCCATTTATATTTATTAGTAAAAATCCATGTAAATTTCCACATAATGTTCACTTACCCATAAACACACAGCACTTTCTGAAAAACTCAAATGAAGTTTATGTAGCAAATAAATTGTATGTGTGGCCATACAAAGATTACTTGTACACATATAAGGTATGAGCGGTTACAAATAGATATCATTTGTTGACCACATTGAAAAAAAAATCATGTGTAGGACACAGAATTACTTTTTTATCAGTTTAAAATGTCCTCATTTTTTGAATTTGAGGTTTTTGAGTGTACAAGCAATCCCCGAAAATCTTAAAAATCTTGATTTATCTAAAAATCTGAGATCCTAACATATAGATATTTGTATGAGAAAAATGAAAAAAATCTGTGTCAATTTAGATAAATCTGTGCATGTGGCAACCCTGCCTATGGAATTGACCGCTCGTCTGTTCTCTTATCTCTCTACACCCCACACGGCGGGACAATTTAACTCACTTTTGAAACGTTTTCGACTCACTTTCGTCAAAAGTGGAGCCACTCATAGATGAGTAAATGTGACTGGGATTGACAAGTTGACTTTTCTAAGACACCGACTTAAATCAGATCGATGTTATAGATATGTCGACTTGTCAATCCCAGTCACATTTACTCATCTATAAGTGACTCAATTTTTGACCAAAGTGAGTCAAAAACGATTTCAAATTGAGTCAAATTGTCCCACCGTGCACATGCATACACTGTCACTCTCCTCGTCACTGACTTATTCTACACTGCACAAAATAATCATGTTGATTTGATAATTTCATCCGATTTTGAATTTTACTCAATTAGCAAATAACTCGGCACAAAATCAGCAAGCTTAATTGCGTCATCAAGCACAGGAAAACAAATAGACATTAAATTAATTAGGATAAACAAAGTCCATCGGCTCCGGCGATGGCCCGGCGTTCAACATCTCGTTCGACTGGGTTGTAATTTTTAATTAAAAATCATAACCAGCGGCGGTTGAGCCCAAGAGCCAAGCCGGGTACATTTGGCATAGCGCGATTAGCAGCTATATTTACCAGCAGTAACCATTAACTACAACAACCTGCTTCCACCGCCACAGCCCCGGACCCGATTAGCGGGAAAACCTCACGCACTCCATGCACTACTGAGCGATCATAATTCATCGGCAGGCAATCTTGAAATTAGATCACGCGTAATTAAGCTTAATTTCTTTAGGGCTATTTTCTATTAGCATAATTCAAAATGATAAAAATAAAATTCAATTAGGTCATTTCGGGCTTCCTCCGCTTGATTCCTTTTTCTCCCCCCAAGTCGTTGGCGGTTTCTAGCTAACCTCTGATTCGGAGACCGACGGCTACCACAAACACAAACACACATCTAGCAAGGTGTAAAATCATCAGTCGTAAAAAGGCTAACTAATTAAAGCAATAAATTTAGCTAACTCTACTCAGACTAATCGGTCTGCCTAAATCGGTTTCCGAGAAGTCTAGGCGATAGAGGTGGTGGCAAGTGGTTGTTGTCGTTGTCCAGGGGTGAGTGGTTATGGCTGAAAATGGATGCGTCAAAATGGCTGCGGTTGGAACCAGTTGCTCGAGAATGGGTTGGGTATCTGATAAGGAGCAGGAAAAAGCTCTCTACCGTGTGATTGGATGGAGGGAAGAAAACCAGCTCTAAACCATAGCCGAAGGTGACAGCTTGGTAATTTAAGCTGGCAATTAAAATCACTCCAACTTCATTAGGTTTTATTTGCTTAGGATTTACCTCTATATAAACTTGATTTGTTCAGCCTTGTTGTTTGTTGCCTTGATTCACAAAAAGTGGGTGACTTCGATCAAAAAGCTTCCTGATGAATTTTAGAAAACACATCAGCAGCACTTTGTCGCCAGTTGGCCATGCGTTTTACCAACTTTACGACTTTCCGCCAACGAAGCAATCCGCTCACTCAGCTACACCCAGAAAGCAATAATCTCCGGGCAGCATTAAAAAAATCAGCCATCACGCAACGTCATTAGCAGGAATGGAGAAAAGTGACGATATCATTGGCTGTCTCGCTCGGTTTTTCCATCCACTTGGCAGACTGTGGCGCCGCGCGTCTATTTCTCTCCTTCACACATTTCACATTTTCCTATAATCAAACCGAACAACAAACAACAACGAAAAAAAAGCTCAAACTCCTAATACCTCTACACCTTTGCATGCAGCACGTTGTGCTCGTAAAAGTATAAATTAAATTAATTTGTTTTTATTAGCCATTTTCGTTCCAATCAAAAATCCATATTTTATGCTCCCCCTCGGGACCGGCGACCCAGGCAACAGCGGCGACGGGAACAACACTCACTCATTACACTACATCATTGACTTTGAGCAGTCGGAAGAGCTTTGTGATCGATCAGCTCAATATCTGCTAATTAGATGAGTTTTACATCCTCTGCGCCACATGCCACGACCATAGTCCGAGAAGGGGCAACATTGGCAGATGACATCCCCATTGGGCAGGCAGAACAAAATGGAAAATGGTTCGCGTTTCAAATTTTACAACAGCAATTTAAATTCATTACCGGCGTTCTTGAGCAAACGGAACGCCTTTCTTTCCAACCACCGGGGCAGGGTGAGTAACGATTGTTAGCTTCATTGCATGTCTAGTGGGGGCAAGACGAAATAGCAATGGAAATTGGCTTCAACTAACATGGCTGAAGCTTGGTTCAATAATCAAAGGTTTCGAGATCCGTCTAGGTGGGCTTCTCAGGCGAAGTTAAATATTGTAGTCTTTTTTATTCAGTCTGTCTTTTGGAAAGATTAATACACCGGAATAAGGTCTTCATGTACATTAATTCGAACACCTCAAAACTGAAGTAGAACAAAAATTTCGCATTATATTGAACCCCAGATTCATGAGATAAAACTTAGCAATTCACGAAGTCAACACATAGTTATTCAATATTTGCCTAAAATTTTCGAACTTGGCACTCAACTCCATCCATTAGGGTTTAAAAAAGACTCTTGAGATACCGTGGTTGGAAATGAGAAGATACTGTTGGAAGTGTTTGATAGCCTTGTTTCTTTCCGAGCAAGTTTCCGCTTCATCAGAACCTCATATCTCTCGATTGGACGCGACTCTGGACAATTTGACGGATTTTCGGTTCTGGTATAACATTCACTTGATTTGCTTCGTACCACTCCATCGCATCCATCTTCCCAAACGATACTGCAGGCAACACATTTCCAAAACCGGGGCGCACGGAACTCAGCACTTTGGAATCCCTCGAGCAGGAGGTTTCCAACAGCATTGATTTCTTGTCACGTCCTCCAAAACTACTCTGATGACTTAGTAATTACAAAGATTATAGTGATTACTGATGATTACCTATGATTACTCATAAATATTCGTGATTACTCGTGATAACTCATGATTACTTGATGATTACATATGATTACTTGCGTGATTATTTGTTTACTCAGCGATTACAAAGATTATTGTGATTACTGAAGATAACTTACTCATGGTTATTTTCGGTTGCTCGCGATTATTTATGATTACATGATGATACATACGTTTTCGACCCCAACTGGTCCTAAAAATCCATTTTTTGATCGATTCCGATCCTTTTGACAGGTACAATCCAGTTTTAGAATTCTTACAGAAAACCCGAATTTGTTCATTATGGCCATCAGAAACTTGCTCAAAATCAAAAAACAAATTGGTTCAATTCCGAACTAAAACAATCTTGAGCACGACAAATCACGAAGATTGAACCGTTAAAAACATGGTTTTGTGCCAAAACTGAACAGTCGATATTACGAGTCTCTCCGGGGAACATTCTGGTGGCCATCACCGTTACCAAATTGACTTCTTTTGGGGCACCCTGGAACCGATGCCATGAGAACCAGACTTGATATGTGGTCATTGAAAACGAGTA
Source organism: Aedes japonicus (assembly GCA_034211315.2). Taxonomy (NCBI): domain Eukaryota; kingdom Metazoa; phylum Arthropoda; class Insecta; order Diptera; family Culicidae; genus Aedes; species Aedes japonicus. The sequence goes on along the minus strand of JASCZW010001312.1, from coordinate 27,091 downwards.
CTGGTAGTGTTTGTATACTTCAAAGAAGTTCGATGTAAAAATCTGCAGCACAAGAATAGCATCGGTGTCGATTGCATGCTAAAATCTGCTAAAAAAAATACTTTTCTGATATTCAGGGTTGCAGCAACTGATAATGCTTGTAACAGTGATATTAGTATCTTGACTGGTTACAGAGTTACAAGTCGCTAAAATTAGGGTCTCCAAAAGGACTACTTACAGTTGGATGAAGTAGCTGATGGCCATAATGACCAAATCCGGGTTTTTGTACGTATTTTAAAACTGGATAGTTGTAGCTATCATTTGATACCAACACAATCGGAATCGATCAAAAATTGGATTTTTTTGACCAGTTGGGGTCGAAAACGTTCGTAAGGGAAGTTATCAAAAATCACGCAGGTAATCATAAGTAATCATGAAGTAATCATGAGTAACCATGAGTAACCTTTGTAATCATTGTGTAATCAAATAATCATAAGAAATCATCAAATAATCATGAGTAATCATGAGTAAACACGAATGATCATGAGTAATCATCAGTAATTACAATAATTTTCGCAATCACTGAGTAACCAGAGTATTTTTTGGGGGAAGTGACAAGTATTCAATGCTGTTGGAAACCCGTTGAAACAAATCCAAACAAAGTGCAAATTAAAATGTTTTTTTCATTATGTGTTGCATACTGTTACTGTTACGTTTCAGTTAAAGTCAGAAATAAGTCGCTAGCAACGATTGATTGCACAATCGGTCCTTAAATTATATATAGTGTCTGAAGTAGTATACTGTTTAGCGCGTCGTATGCGTTATATTGCCCATTGCTTCCGACATTATTATAAATAACTTATAGAGCAAGTGTAAAATCGAATATCATATAATTCAGTTTCTTACTGTTAACTGGTTTGATTACCATTGATTATTCATGATTACTTATGCTTATCTCTGATTATTATTGATTAGATATGATTTTTTATGATTACTTAGGACTACTGCTGATTATTGTGATTACTTTGATTACTAATGATTAGCAAAAAATTACTTATGATTATTTATGGTTAGTTGTGATTACTTATGATTACTCCTGATTATTGTGATTACCTACGATTATATGATTATTTTGCGGAATGATAAGTAATCTCGGATTACTTACATATTTTATTAATCAGACTAAGGCCGGTGTGGCCTCTGCTGTACGCAGAAGTTGTTTCCATTGTAATCGGTCCATGGCTGTACCTCGCCAGTCTCACTGTCTGCGGAGGGTCCGCAGATCGTCTTCTGCTTGATCGATCCACTTTGCTCGTTGCGCGCCTCTTCTTCTTGTACCTGTACCCTTCGTTTTCGAGAACCTTTTTTTCAGGGCTGCCGTCCGACATTCTTACGGCATGCCCAGCCCATCGTAGTCGACCGATTTTAGCGATGTGTACGATGGGAGGTTCTCCCAGCAACTGGTGCAATTCGTGGTTCATTCGCCTCTTCCACGTTCCGTCTTCCATCTGCACTCCACCGTAGATGGTACGCAGCACCTTCCGTTCAAAGACTCCAAGGGCGCGTTGGTCCTCCGCTAGCAATCTCCATGTTTCGTGGCCGTAGAGAGCTACCGGTCTATTTATTGTCTTGTAGATGGTCAACTTTGTTGTTCGGCGAACTTTGTTCGATCTTAGCGTCCTTCGGAGTCCAAAATAGGCACGATTACCAGCCATAATGCGCCTTTTTATTTCTCTGCTGCTGTTGTTATCGGCGGTCATCAATGAGCCCAGATACACGAATTCGTCTACTACCGCGATTTCATCACCGTCGATCTGAACTCGTGCTAGGAGGCTAACATTGTCTTCTCGTGAGCCTCTTCCCTTCATGTATTTTGTTTTTGTTTTGCCTTAAGTCTCAAAATTACGTGCTACGATATCAACGTCGTCGGTGAAGCCAAATAGTTGAACAGACTTCCTGAAGATCGTGCTACTCGTGGCTATCCCAGCACTTCGAATCACACCCTCCAATGCAATGTTAAACAACAAACACGACAATCCATCACCTTGCCGTAACCCTCTCCGAGATTCGAAGGGACTCGAGAGCGTCCCTGATACTCGGACGACACACATCACTCGATCCATCGTTGCTTTGATCAACCACGTCAGTTTTTCCGGAAATCCATATTCGTGCCATATTCTTTGATTACTTGTCAGCTCAAAACTTGTTGGAAACCCCTTTCCCTCGAACCCCCCATCGTAGTCAAGCCATTCCCACAAGCGACTTACAGCCGTCCAGGCCCTACGTGTGGGTGCAAGGGAAGGGTTTTCCAAAACGCAACTACAAGCAAGTACGGCATTAATACAAGCCCGACAAAGCCGGATTCGCTCTCCGATTCCAGCTTATTTCAAGAAAGTTTGAAAACAGCACCTCGAGAAACATCTAGTGTTATGTATGTAGAAGGAGATGTTCGCTCATCACCATGAGGCACCAAGAGTGAACAACAATGTTTTTGGCTAGAATGAAAGATGTGAAGAGAAAGTGTTGAAAGGTCCGTCAGAGTGCGCCAGGTAGGAAAATTAACAGATGTTTTTGAAAATTGAGCGAAAAGGCATGTATCCAATGGTACTCGAACCATGGACGTCAATCTTTGCCTAACATCCCACTGCGGGGTAGGTTGTAGCGACGGAACAAGTCCGCCACTTCAACAGGCAAAAATTGACGCATGGAAAGACGCTCATGTACCACTGTGGCTCCTTCTACATCATAATCGTTACTCCTCGCACGGAGAATACATAACATAACAATTAATGTATGTAAACCCATAAATTTTGGTAACCATTAATTATACTGGTGGGGACCAGTATCGCATCGCTTCACGATGTTTCTCTCCGAGGTCTCTACGACGAGAGACGACGAGAAAAACTTTAGTGATCGTCAGTCGGTGCGAATCAAAACAAACCCAAAAAAGGAGAGAGTTCCTCTCCCATGTGCGCATCAGTAAACAGAGTGCACACAATAGATCGCTAAGAATAAACTATACAAGCCACAGTGGTACATGAGCGTCTTTCCATGCGTCAATTTTTGCCTGTTGAAGTGGCGGACTTGTTCCGTCGCTACAACCTACCCCGCAGTGGGATGTTAGGCAAAGATTGACGTCCATGGTTCGAGTACCATTGGATTCATGCCCTTTCGCTCAATTTTCAAAAACATCTGTTAATTTTCCTACCTGCCGCACTCTGACGGACCTTTCAACACTTTCACTTCACATCTTTCATTCTAGCCAAAAACATTGTTGTTCACTCTTGGTGCCTCATGGTGATGAGCGAACATCTCCTTCTACATCATAATCGTTACTCCTCGCACGGAGAATACATAACATAACAATTAATGTAAACTAGTGTTAGCTGAATGCTCACCGTAATCGAGCCATTCCCGCCAGCGATCTGCAGCCGTCCCGGGACTAAGTGTGGGAGTAGGAGAGGGTATTTCAAAACGCTTCTTCAGGCAAGTACGACTCCATTATTTGCCCAGCCAGACCTGATTCGCTCTTCGATTCCAGTCACTTTGATTGTACGCCTGCTTTTCCTCACGGACTACTGGCTTGTTACTAGATCGTTCGTGGTCTTCGAACGAAAATAGACGACTTTTTCGTACCTGCCGTTGAGTCCAGTTTCGACGTGATAGTTCTCACCGAAACCTGGCTCAATGGCCAAATTCATTCCGCTCAACTATTTGGAGATCAGTTCACAGTTTTTCGGAATGATCGTCATGGCATAAATAGCACTAAATCTCGTGGTGGTGGCGTCTTGATAGCAGTTTCCAAAAGATTTCACAGTTTCCTGGATCGCTCAAACAGTTATGGGTCCGGATAAAAACTCCACACAGGAAGATAAGTATCGGCGCGATGTACTTACCTCCCGATAGGAAATCTGATTTAAGCTGCATTGAGTATCCCGTTTGGATCACAACGACTTCGATTTACTATTTGGCGACAACAACCGATTTGGGTTGGTTTGGAATTTTACCGCAATTGGTCATCCCCCAATTGAAGTGTGAACATCATAGAAGTTCCAAAACATCGAGAAATTTCATAGAAATTGGGAAAAAGAATCCAGAAATTCGGAGAAGTTCTCAGAAATTAGAAAAAGTTCCTAGCATTTCGGAAGTAATTAAGAACCTTAAAGCTCCGATAAGTTCTTGAAATTTGAAAAAGTTCTTAGAAATTCCGAAAATTCCCAGATATTTAGGGAAATTTTCCGAAAATTGGAAAAAATCAAAAATATTTGGAGCCAATCCAAGAATTCCAGATATTCGATAAAGTCTCCAGAATTTTTGATAAGTTCCTAGAAATTCCAAAAAGTTCTCAGAATTTGGTAAAACTCGAGAAAGTTCCCAAAAATTCGAAAAAAATCCCAGAAAATCGCGAAAGGATTAAGTTTTTGGTCCTTCCTTCTGTAAAATTATTTAACTTTCTGTTGAACAACTGCCATAAGGTTCCGTACGGTATCCTCATATACGTCCGGCGTGCCAATTCTTCATCTTCTAATTAAATCATCGGTACCATTTACCTTCTTCTTAATTTCGAAGAGTTTCCGCTGAACCTGAGCCCAGTACCTTTCAATTGGGTGGAGTTTTGGACAGTTTGGTGGATTGGCTATTTGTGGCACTTATTTGACTTCTTGTACCTTATACCATTCCAGGACGGATTTTGGATAGAGACAAGCGGCCAAATCAGGCCAAAACAGAGCTAGAGAGTCATGATTTCTGATAAATAATAGCAACCGCTTTTGCAGACATTCTTTCTCGTACACATCCTTGTTGGACGTGCCGGTAGAGTCGAAAATTTTAGATTTTCGATGCAACAACTACATATGGCCTCCCAAATCAAACGCTTTTTCGGGAATTTTGACATCTTTTTCGAAGTCTTTAAACGTATGTTTTGTCGTCCATCATGTTACAAGAAAATGTTTGTTGCAAAAAATTGGCGTAATGCACCTTAGCACGACTTTTTGCACTGAAATTTTGCCGGCCTTCATCTTTTTCAATTTATTCGCCTTCAGTCCTTGCCTCGTTTTGTACGTGACTTCACAACTTTCAAACCACATTTCGCACAAAAGATTGGGAGTTTTCTCAAGAATGGCTACCACCTTCTTTTTTCATTTGTCGAGACCATACTTTTCGGTATTTTCCACATCCAACCTTCCGATCTACAGTCAACCACTGGTCAAATGATTGGCAAACACAAAACACGGTAATTTTCGGTAGTTTTAGTTAATTGGCAAGATCGCGTACCGATAAATTCGGATTTCCGCTGCAGCAGCAGCCACTCGTACAAAATGCGTTTGCTCACTTCCACTTAATTCAAAACCATTTTACTGAATGTAACAAGAATGTAAAAATGTTGTACCACGAAAGAAAGCGGAAAGTTTCAACTGTCATATAAATGAAACGTTTGAGTTATCCGTGAAATAATTCAAAATCTGCACTGAAAGAAAAGTGTTCGAAATTTAAAAAATAACGAAATTTATTTTTTCACTAATTGGCTCCCGCTTGATCTGTGTAGCTTTTGCCTGGACGCAAAGTTGAAGACCTACTCCACGGTACTTGGGAGCGTTGTCACATGTTCCGACGGTAATTTGTGTTCTCCAAAGTATAACCAACGGTCTACACTGTGTCCGTGTCCTTGTTTTGTTCTAAAAATCGTAACCGAAAAATAAATCTGGACCTTAACCCGTTAGATTAGTTAGGCATTTGCTGAAGCACATCCCTGCCAAACATCTCACCCTAGTGTGAAGACCCGGAAGTTTGCATAGGATGCGCATGGCAGTTGATGTCAGAGGACTACGTCGGAAAAGTGTGTTCTTTATAGCTCGATATGTTTGTTTAAAGTGTTTTAGAGTAGTTGATACTTTTGCTTACTGTAGTTGAAAATGGGATTTAAGGAAATGCCATAAATTGACGTATTTTTTCCTGTCGCACCCTGTATGTTTAACGCATTTTGTCGAGTTTTGATGGTTTCGGAGAATCAGGTGATTAGAATAAATTAGGTGGGTCTTATTTTTGCGTTGAACCGATGTTCATCCATGAAATCCGTAGGAACTAGAAGTATTACCTATAACTTTTTGAAAGTATTAGGATATGGTTGAAATCAATGAAAGTTTCTTTGATCTGAACCAAACGAAGAAATGAGTAAAATAGATTTTCGTAATTATTTAAAACTCCCTGAAGTTAAAGTCTTAAGATCATAAAGAGTAAGCAGTGATATATTGGTAGTTTATGGATTTGATTTATTGGGAAGGGCCATTCATTATGTAACTAAGTGACAATTCATACAAAACATATTTGAAGGTCCATATAATAAACGTGAAAAGGGGGGCGGATGGGTCTTAGAAGTGACATTTTCGCATGACATAATAAATGGATGTTCCCATATTTTTTAAGGTTAAGAGTCCCGAACAAAAATTCAACTATATCATCCTGGACTTTCTGTTGATACTGGTAACACTGTATGTGACGGTACAGTAGGGGCGGACGCTAGTTTGCAACGAAGCTCTCAACAAGACATGAATGAGAAGAAGGGAGATAGAGGAAAATAGTAAAATTTTCCAATAGCATAGTGTGAAATACAATTGAACATGATGGTGTTAAAAATTGAATTCATCTAAGTTTCTTAAAATTACTTACAAATTATATTCAACAGCTAAAAGTTATATGTTCAAACAATACTTAAAGTTAGTTTACTACGAATTTAATTTGTGAATTCGTAAGCTCCTAAATATTAACCGTTTTGAACATAACCTAACTTTCATCAATACTACAGGAACGAACAAGGTCTATTTTTTGGAAAAGAATTGTCCTTAAGTTATATCTGCAAACCGAATATTTTGTAAGTTATCTAAAACCTATGAACTGTATCTGAAACCCTATCTATATAACCAAATAAACAAATTTTTGTCTGTCTGTCTGTCTGTCTGTCTGTCTACCTGAACCTTATAGAATCGAAAAACTACTGAACCTATCAGCGTGAAATTTTGCATGCAGGGCTTTTTGGGGCCAGAAAAGATTCTTATGTTATTTAAAGACCCATCCCATCTCTGAAAGGAGGGGGAGAGGCTGTCATACAAAAGAAACAGAAATTTCTGCATAACTCGAGAATTAATCAAGCAAAGGAAATCGAATTTAGCATGTCGGAATTTCTGGAGGCAAGAAAAGTTTCTATGGTATTTTAAGACCCCTCTCCTCTTTAAAGGGGGAGGCTGCCATACAAATGAAATAGAAGTTTTTGCATAACTCAAGAACTGATCAAGCAAATGGAACCAAATTTTGTATGTGGGGTTTTCCGAAGGCGAAAAATGTTTCTATGGTGGTTTGAGACCCCCCTCGCCTAGGAGAAGGGGTGTCATAGTAATGAAACTGAAATTTCTGCGTAACTTGAAAACTAAGAAAGCAAATGGCAAAAAAATGACAAGTGGGAATTTTGGAAGTAATAAATATTTCTACGGTGGTTTAAGACCTCTTTTCTTTCTGGTAGGGGTGGGGGGTCTCATATAAATGAACCCATATTTAAACCAAACATGAGAATTCTTCCTACTGTTATGAACATTTGTATGCAGGGCTTTTGAGACCGGAAAAGTTTCTAATGATGGTTTGAGACTCTTTCTCCATCTGAAGGGGAAAGGGGGGGGGGGGGGGGTCCCATACAAATGAAACACAAATTTCGGCACAACTCCAGATCTAATCAAGTAAATGAAACCAAATTTGACATGTAGGTGTTTTTGGAAACAAGAAATGTTTCTATGGTAGTTTGAGACCCCTCCGCCTTCTGGAAGGGGGGAGCTTTCATATAAATGAAACACTAATTTTTACATAATTTGAGAACTAATTAAGCAAACGGAATCAAATTCAGTATGTGGGGAGTTTTGAAGGCAACGAAACACAAATTTCAATCAAACAAGAGAATTATCCAGGTAACTAAAACACAAAATGTGTATTTCTTGGGTAAAGGGTGTCCACGATGAAATTGCCACACTATGAAATTGCTCATACTTTTTAACCGTTGGGTAGAATTTAATGAAAATTTGGGTGGATTTAGTTCATAGTGCATTATTTATCCTGCAAGTTTTAAAGTCCTGTGATCAAAACTCGCGGAAATGGAGTCGAAAGAACAGCTCGTGCGTGATAAAATCTTGCGCATCCATCACGAGAACAAGGATCTCTCGCATCGTTCCATCGCTAAAACGTTGGGAATCGCAAATTCCACGGTGTCGCGAGTGATTAAGCGGTTCGAGGAACGGTTGATCCCCGATCGGAAGCCCAGAAGTGAAGGAAAAAGTATTCCGTACAACACCAAAAATCACAACCGCGTAGTTGGCGCCTTCAACCGAAATCCGAACGCCTCCGTTCGGGATGTGGCTAAGAAGCTGCACCTAGCCGAAGTTTTGTCCAGAAGGCCAAAACTAAGGCTGGCTTCGAACGTTCAAGGTACAAAGGCCCCTAATCGCGACGAGAAGCAGAACAAGTCAGCCAAAATCCGTGCTAGGAAGTTGTACCTCAACATGCTGACGAAAGTTGAATGCTGCATCATGGACGACGAAACATATGTGAAGGCCGACTTCAAACAGATCCCCGGCAACCTGTTTTTCACGGCCAAGGATAAGTTCAGCGTTCCGGAGCATGTCCGCACTCAGAAGATGTCCAAATTTGCGAAGAAATTCCTGGTTTGGCAAGCCATCTGCACGTGCGGGAAGCGGAGTGCACCTTTCGTGACCCAGGACACGATGAACGGACAGGTGTACATAAAAGAGTGCCTCCAGAAGCGGCTGCTTCCTCTGGGCCTTCACAACGTCCCAACAATCTTCTGGCCGGATTTGGCCTCATGCCACTACTTCAAGGACGTGCTGAAGTGGTATGCGGACAATAAGGTCAATTTCGTGCCGAAAATGTTCAACCCTCCCAACACTCCGGAGCTCCGCCCCATCGAGAAGTACTGGGCGATTATGAAGCAGCACCTCGCACCCGGATCAGCTAGTACCGAATAAAAATTACAGCAAAAGCTGTTCTACAACATAGCACAGCCGATGGTTGCTCAAAGAAAATCGATCCGTGAACACTTCTACCGACAACAAGGTCTCTACTTGAGTTATCATAGATATGTTGTTAGGTAATGGATTTGGTTCATATTGCTAAAGATATAGAGATCAAATTTGAATTATATATTAGTGGCTTATGGATACATTTTGCCAAGGAATTTCTAGAGTATGGTCTAAAGACCTACAAGTATATTAAGTGTTTTGGTTGATAGTTCATGGTTTCAGAACAGGTTTATCAGAACAGCTGTTGTTCAAACGAATTTGGAGAAGTTATTGGGCTTTCTAGATGGAAAAGCTGAACAACTTCTCCAAATTTGTTTGAACAAACAGTTATTCAGCATTGATATTCGTTGGGATGTTTGAAGATATTCAAAAGTTATATGAAGTAATGGTTTTATGATATTAAATCGTATGAAGTGATATATTAGTGGTATCTTAAATCATTACGAGCTCTTGGAACTCCAGATATCTCTGTTGAATAATGTATTGTGTCTTTGAAGACCTAATATTATTTACTGGACACCAACAGTGGCTTCCGGAAACACTTCAAAATAAACTTCATGTATGTTGGACGTTCCGACCCATATATTTCCTTAAAGTAGAATCGTTGACTTCCTTAAAAAGACGAACAAGAGGACCACCAACTCATATAGAAAGGGGAAACCAAAAGCCAAAAAACCAAAACACAAAACGAGACAACATAAAAACAACAACAACAACCCCAGCATCTCCAATCGCACCATCGATCTAACGGACACGGGCTCAATCCAACCGTGTGTGATTCCTTCGAATAACGATGCCCAAACCAACCGACAGAATGCGACAAGATCTCCGAGCGAGATAAGCCGGGATTCCGTTTTGGTAGTGCTTTTCGGCGTCCGGATCGGGAATAAATCTGTTACCGTTGACATTCGGGTGTCACATTAAGTGGCAGCAAGTGAGTGCTACCGGACAAATTAGGATGACACTTGATGGAACCGGCCGGCTTCGGCTGCGGTAGGTCTCCACTGTCGGTTTGCATGGAATGACTTCGTGGACTCTTTTCGCATGAAAAGAGACTGCATAAGACACGAACCCGAATCAATTACGTTGCTGGATGAACAATTCAACCACAAAGTAAATCCATTCATTTCCATCAGGAAGTTCAATGTGAAGTGCAATTTTTTTTTTCGAATAAATAGATCTTAATATCTTGTTATCCAATCCTCAACCGGTCGAGGCACAAGCAGATACTTCCACTACCGCAGTTTCCTCAGAAGTGCGGTTGATCTTGTTATCCGCTCATCTTACTCGTTTTCCGCTCCGGAGTCGGCGTCATCTCAACGGAAATGAGTTCCATCCCGAGGGGTTCCTAGCTTGGGGGTGCGAGGCGTGAATCGCCGGAGCAGAGCAAGAATCGAGAAAACAAGGCAATTCCCTTCACCACCCCTGTATACTTACGTCTTGATTTGTTTTCGCATCTTCCTTCAACTCCCGTTTACAACTGCGTTGAGCTATGGACGCAAACAAATAAAATATGACCGAGTTAATCCATTTACTTGTTTTGCTTGTTGCTTGTTTATATTCCGCTTCGCATCAGTTGCTTCTGCTGCAACAGTAGCGGTCGGACAGGAACTAAGCGAGCAGAGCAGAGGATGAAAGTGACGAAAGGGCCATCTGCCTGCCATTTTTTTTTTTCGTGCTTTCTGCGAAATTCGATTCCTGCCTGCCTGGCGGGGCTCGATTCCTAGAACTTTCTCCCAATCATGCCAATAATGATAAAATTGTTGCCAACTCTCCGTTTCTGTGACATAATCGCTTCACTGGAAATGATTTATGACCCCTAATTGGAAACATCACAGTGGTTTTCGTTTTAATTATCACACTTGACTGACTGGTCGGCGGGACATGGCGATGTTTCGATACGGTTCGACCTTTTCTTTTTTTGCTCTAGCGAAGTTCAGTCCATCCGAATGGAGATGAGTGCAAAACGTACTTCCGCCCAGACAGTGAGAAACATGGAATAAAAACAAACCGACATCGAGGGACAACTCCGCAAGGCCATCACGCAGTTTGTGTCCCATTCCAGCAAAAGGGTTGGATTCGAAATCGACACACCGCACAGAAAGAGAGAAACTGTGAGAATGTCATTTGCATCGACTTCGAATCAATCAAATTGTGTTCTGCATCATTTACCGGTTTAATGTGGGTATGAATGCGTTCCATTGAGGTAGGGGAAGCTAGTCGCGTTTAGACTGAATTTTGCAGCAAAAACTTAAAAGCTGGCTGCAGTGACGACGGTGATGATTTGCAATTTTTAGGATGATTTTTTTTAGATGTAGTGATGAATCTGGCCTTCAGAGGATTGGGCAATCAGGCTGTTGAAAACAAATGACTTCAACTAGAGTTGCAAATTGTGGAAATCTAAACCTGATGGCAAAAATGCTTAACGATTGTCACTCAACGATCATTGCTGGAGTTGGTGGGTGCCGTAAAAAGCAACAGATGACGGTCATGGATGGTGGCTACTTATCGACAGCCAGGTCACTATGACAGTCATGACTACCAAAATGCGCTTAATTTGCAGATGATGCTGCTTCGTACGTTTATTCGAGTGCATTACAGTCTGATTATAAGCCACGTAGATTTATTTTTGAAAATCTGATATGCCCCTCCCCCCTCGTAGACTTTTCTCTATATTTATTTTGAAACTTTGTATGGAGTGTTGACCCTCCCCCCCCCTTAGTTCACCAGAAACGTCTAGGTGGTTTATGAATATTCCCTTAGTGCTTGCGTTCCACAACTTGTCTTAATATTCTTGCTTTATTTTTGACTCACACAATCGCCGAGTTGGAATTCGTTCCGCTTTTTGTCATAGCCGTAGAAAAGTTAGAAGCCATGTTTGCTTTTGATCCTCGAAAGTTTTGATATTAGGCAACGAAAATTACGATGAGAGTTTCGTTTGCAACGGTTCTTTCTATCACATGTGATTATCGTTTCTGGTTAACGGTTGTAAAATCATATATTGACGACGTTCGAGTTAGTGTCGTGAGATTTTGCAGCACTGACTTCAACTATGGTTGAAACTAATAGCTTCATCTTTTTCTTTGGTTCTTTTTATCACAAAAGTCACAGAAGGTTACTTATTGAATGCAAAAGTATAAATATTACAACCATATTTCAACAAAAAATTATGCTTTTTATCCCAAAAGTTATTCCAGATATTACCGAATGAATTTGATTTCAAATTGATAACATAATTTAAAAGTATTTCAATAAATTTGCTTTTAATGAAAGATTTGTTAACAAGATGTTTGAAGTGATAACATAATAAGCATTTATCATGATGTTCAGCGAGTATGTTTTTTGTGATTCATTCTGTTATTTTGGCTGTGTATTCAGCATCAATGATTACATTAAACTTGAAATTTGTATCAATTTGGTATAATCCATTGCTCAGCCTACAATTTTTTAGTCTTGCTTCGTACCATTACTCTCACGGTGCGCTTTGAGTGGTACAAAAGGAACAATGTCACATTCATTCATGACGAATTTCGGCAACTCGTCTTCGTGGTTGGCAACACCCTCTCAGAATCCAATGAAACTTTGTGAGTGTGTAGACTATGTTTTTTCAAGCACCCTTTGCATTCTTTTTTTTCAAAACTTATCTAGACTATCATTTGCAAAGGGCTTAAGTTTTTTGGTCGTTTTTTTTTTAATCGTCATATCTTAAAAAGGACAAAACTTACAACAAAGGGATGTGTCGGTGATTTTTAGAAAATTGTCTGAAATTTTATTAAAGATATTGTAACAATTGTAAAACCGATTCTTACACGATAAAAACATTTAAAAATTTAAAGTCAATTTGCACAAAATGGCTATCTTAAAATTGGACAATTTTTTTTTTAATAAAGACAGTATAATTATCTAAAAGGTCGCCATACATTGCAAGAGGGGCACTTTTTAGGAAAAAAAAGTTTTTCTAACAACAACTTTTTCATGTCCTATTTTTACCGTGTATCGCAAAAACTCGTCTAGTTATGGTATTCAACACCCCTATAAAATCCAAGAAAAATTTAGTTCATTGAATGTATTGAACATCTTTGCAAAAAAAACAATAATCATCTAGACCTACATTTGAAAAGGGTCAAAAACATTCAATTTCCCTTTACATCAGTAAAACAGAACCAAAAATGTACGTTCAAGTAAAAGTAATTCATAACTGCTTTTTCGTATATTCTCATTTTAAGGGGCGATTCTAATATGGTGACGTAATTCTTTGGGTTGGGGCGAAAGGAAGGTCGAGATTTGTTACAGTACGTGCTGAAATATCTAAAAAAAGAGCTGACGCCATATTTGAATCGCCTTTAAATGGATATGCATCAAGTCTTATCCAATTAGAAAATTCTAATTTGATAAGTCTGGATGCATATCCATTTAAAGACCATTCAAATATGACGTTATATGAATTTTCAATTGACTGGTTATGTCAATCAAACATAGATATGCAAATATTTGTATTTTTACAGGCAGCGAAGTGACACTCAAAGCGTTACTTATATTTGTCTGTTCATATGCCCAGCCATATAGCTCCTGAGGAGTTTTAATTGTGTTTCAATAATCTTCAGCAAATCTAATTTTCAGGTCTTTGCATTTTTTTTTTAAATCATGTATGTTTCTTTCAAAGACATCATTAATAAACGCTTCTGTATATATTCTCTCTCACCATTCGGGATTTCAGAAACATAATCATTAGTTCCTGGCATAGCCCTACTGATTAGATGAGGTTTAATGTTTTTGGTATTAAACAGGAACAACCACCTGATTTAATTTTACTATCACTTAAAATACAAAAAAAAAAATTCCAAATAAGCCCTATTCAAATGGTTGCCATGATTTTTAAAACTTTGAAATTAAATTGGCTTCTGTGAGATTGTTAGGACTAAAATATAAGATAAGGTGGCGCGATACACGGTAAAAATAGGACATGAAAAAGTTGTTCTTAGAAAAACTCTTTTTCCTTAAAAGTGCCCATCTTGCATTGTATTGCGAACTTTTAGGTAATTATATTGCCTATATTAAGATTTTTTTTTGTCCAATTTTAAGGTAGCCATTTCATGCAAATTGCCTTTATATTTTAAAATATTTGTTTTTAGCGTGTCAGAATCGATTTTACAATTTTTTAAGTTTTTTATTCACTAAAGTTCAGAAAATTTTCTATAGTTGTTGATACATCACTTATTTGTAAATCTTGTCCTTTTTGAGATATATTGATTTAAAAAAAAACGATCAAAAAATTTAAGAGCTTTTCAAATGGTATTGTACATAAATTTTGTAAAAAAAAACAAAGTATGCCAAGGGTGCTTAAAAAGACATTGTCTACACACTTACAAAGTTTCATTCGATTCTGAGAGAGTGCTGCCAACCACGAAAACAGGTTCGCGTGAAATTCGTCAATAGTTGCTTATGGAGTCTCTGTACACAACTGTAGGAACCTAACGCTTTAAAAATATCGAAACTTTTGCATCGCTTACCGTATGCAAGGTAGGTAATAATATTGCTTTTTTCGAAACGCTCCCTCACAAGAATTTGACAGTCTTGATTCCCAAGGTCAAATACATACGATATAACGAACATAGCAAAACCGAATGGAGTAAAAATGATAATCGGAACCTGAAAGGCAAACTATTCGCAAATGTGCGTGCTAATCTACTTATTTAGAGAATCAACATCAGTGTAACTGACCAGTTTACGCACTTGAGAGTTCCCTGGGGTGCGGTTCTGTGTGTTCACTGCAGTATGTTTCAGAGCGCTTCTGGGTTAAGGGCTATTCACATTAGGCCGGGCCGAGGCCCGGTCGGGTGACTGCCGAGTTATGCTACGGATTCGTTGTTTGAGTTCGGTATCCGACCGTTTACATTAACCCACCGTGTCGTGGTCGTGGCCTTACCGGTGTATGACCGGGCTGGTAATAAATATTTCTTGGCAACGATATTTTTGACGGCTCGGTCTCAGCACGGCTGGAAGCATGCGCTTTGATTCGTATGTAGTTGTGAATTTATCGCACAAAAAGCGCGAATAATGCGTATTGACAGAATGTAGAAAACTTATTTGGCGTTTGGAGCTAATTTGATTTGCGTTTTAAATTTGTCTCATCTAAAATGATCAGTTTGGTTAGCGCAAATTGTCATTGAAGGGAACACAAGTTTTAAAGAACATGCTTCATAGATTCAACCAACTTTTTTTCACTCATGTTTCTAAGAGACTTTACCTGTCTACATGAAAGGCCCAATAGTGCAAAAGCTTACTTATTTTGTTAATATAATCGAATAAACTTTATTTCACGACAAGAAACGAAGAATTTCGTATCATGCTTCAATATTTTTTTCTTATAGGATTTTAGGTTTCGGCAGGATCTAGCCAGCCTAAATTTCAATCTTGTTTATATGAATTAAGCCAGCAATCCAAGTCAAGTGAAAACATGCATTTCAAGGTTTGCCAAAAAGAGGAAATAATATCAATAAATGTGCTTGTAATAGCGATGACCAAAACACAGTCGCGTTCCATTATGACAAAAAAATCGTTGGCATTTTGAACGAATCTAAATCATCGCTTCCTCCTCCGATGAGATTATCGTGTATTTCATTAAACATCGTATGAGCTTCATCATTAAATATGACATTTGTTAGCCCTGGACTTGGCCATGAACATGGATTTCCGTTCATAATTATGGGACTACGGAAATGGATATATACTAAATTGGACTTGAGAAGCGTTGAGAGAAATCTTGCGCTGTTGTAAATCTGTTTTTCGCAATCGGCTACAAATTACACGAAAACCTCTTCCGGTGTCTTTATTTAAAATACCTGTGTCGTCAGCGAACAAAGATATATATATATATATATATATATATATATATATATATATATATATATATATATATATATATATATATATATATATATATATATATATATATATATATATATATATATATATATATATATATATATAAGATATTGGCACAAGAATGCTACACAGAGGAACTCCTGCTCGCATAGGTTATCGATCAGATTTGGAATTCTGATAATTTACCTGCAGCGATCTGTCATTTAATTAATTTAGAACTAATTTCAATACACAGAACGAAAAGTTAATCTTTTCCAGTTTAACAATTAAACTTTTATGTCAAACATCGTAGAAGGGTTTTTCTATGCAGAAGAGAAACTCGAGTTCAGCACGCATCAGATAAGTTGATGAGGTTGATTTTCTAAGGTGTATAGACTATATCGAAAAGTTTATCAAACAGTATTTGTCTTCTCAAAAACACGGGCGAGATATTTGCAAATATAGCGACATGTATTACAAAAAGTTATCACCGACCTTTTGACTGAAAGGGATTTCTGATATATAAACAAAAATAAAAACAACTGAGGTCCATTGATGCGTGCGTGCAATCCACAACATAGAATCCCGGAACAGTCCCGGTACAGTGTGAAGTGTACAAAACATACCGACCGTGAAGTAAAAACTTTTCGGTTCCGGTCCGGGCACGACCCGGCCTAATGTGGATAGCCCTTTAACTCACTAGTGGCTTCCAGAGGCATGTGTTTAAATTTCACCGCGCAATTCATTTAAAAAACTACACACAAAAGAAATGCTGTGTATGCTGCTGTGTGCAACGCTCCTGCATGAACGAAAAACATGTTCGCTCTTATCTCCCACAGATGAGAGGGACAACATTTGTACTAAAGGAGATGACTCCAACAAGCAGAGACTTGCCCTACACGCTAAGATGAGAATATCTAAAATTAGGTTTTTATTTTATCCAAAATTAGGTATTGTTGGCAATACCCAATATATCGGTAAAATTTAACGATAATAAACATTAATTTTTACTGACGTTTGGGTAATGTTCATTTTCGAATATTGGACGTTATTATTTACCCATTTTCTTTTTGGTTCGCATTCGGATTCTTGTGGACCAACGTGAATCCCGAGGTGCCATTCGGCTTCACTTGGAAGCGAAAAAAATATTTCTGTATAGGGCGAATCCAATCAACGCAAAAGTTAGGTTCGCTTTTGAAAAATGATTTTTCCACCTTTTCAAGCAAAGTAATTGGTGATAAAAGAGCAGAAAATCGTCGATAATGACGATACTGACCATTTCCAAACAGTTTAAAAAACAGCCAGAAAGTTATTATCAATTTCAGTTTTAGGTACTGCGATGTTTAATCTCAGGTTAGCTTTACTTGGATTCCTCCATACTTTGTTGGTACTTTTTTTTTTACAACAGAAAAAATATTTTTGTTACACAGTTGAACATTTATTTCTTAAGAGCAGAATTCGGAACACTAATCTGAATTGATGAATTGTTAAATTGCATTTTTGCATTGCTAAAAAACCGTTCATTTTTAACGTTAATCTTCCTTCAATACTATTACCCAATATTAGGTAATCTGTGTTAAAGCATAACTTGGTTATGTGCACTTCTGAGCGATTAGTAGATAGTATTCAAAAATTCAAGAATTATGAGCCTACACGCTAAGAAAAAAGATCGCAAAGTAAAGCAAAACTCAACGTTGAGTTCTGTGAAGTGAGGTTACCAGTTGGGTGAACAATTAATGTAGGTAGAATTCACCAATCTAGTCAGTAATGATCAGTATAACCAAATTTAAGTTTTTTCAGTGGTCGTTTGATACTCCAATTTTAAAATTTTTAATTGGCAGGTTTGTTGACGTCGTGAATTACAACATCGTATTTCGTTATTTGCTTATCGATCTATATTATCAACATTTTTTGAAAATTCAATGGGGACCATCAACTCAAGTAAACTGGTGTTTCCAAACCTAATTTGTTTATATTTTAATTTGAAGACCAAAATAACACAACTTTAAGTTGAAGCTACTCAATCATCCCATTCTCTTCGCGCAACGAACGGTTAAGTATTTTCAACTTAATTTTGGTTGAAAATCGTAGCACCCGTCGGTGGTTTTGCATTGTTTGCTCGTCGCGGTTCTCTTCGGTTATCCGGTTATCCAAATCCACGAAATGGTAGCATTGTTAGCAACGTTATCACTTATGGATTTCCAACGTATTTATGCAGAAATAATGAGCAGTTTAACTGTTTTACTGTACCGACATTGACAATTTATAATGATCGATTTAACTATTTGCCCGTTTGTTTCAATATTCCGTTTGCAAAAAATGATCATTAGGTATCTATATATACATTTTCCATTCCTTATGGTTAATGAAATTTCACCCAATTAATTTGATAATTCATCAGGTTAATTTTACCTATTGGCACTTGAAATGTTAGAACCCAACATTAGGTAAATTTAACCCATTGGTATTTGAAATGTAATTACCCAAAAGTTTTCCGCTTATTTTAACTTAATGCACAAAACATGCAAGATGGGTGAATAAAAAACATAATTATGGGTACTTTTTTATTAGCGTGTAAAGTGGTAAAAATAGTAGGAGAAAATATTGAAAAGAAGCTGATGAGTAGCGTTTTAGGCAAGGTTAGAGATCTTGGCTATCCTACGAAAAATGAAGGAAACTAGAAAAAGAATGAAAAGATAACATTGTTATTAATCATGTTTGAGGGTAAAATAATAAAAAAAAATATAGTATGCACTATTTTATTTAAGGAATAAAGTGTATTTAGGTTTTCCGAAACGATCTATAGTAACTAGAAAATGAGAAGAAAGATAAGTGTTTCCTAGAAAAGCAACAAAAGTAGTTGGAATTAAATTGAAAATACTAATCTTTCTTCTAATTTTCTAGTTGCATGTATTCCACTAAACAGCCCACACTTTCCAGGATTCAGTCTATAGTAATTGTGATAGTTTAAAACTAAACTGCAAGATGATGAACAAACACTGTTGATGGTTTTCCTGTCAACTTTTGACTGACACTGAATTCATAAATCGCAAGTAATCTTCCCATCCAAAATTTCACTTTCCAAGTAGGATTCTAACGTGACTTCCATATGACTAAGGTTGTTTGGATCTCGTGGTAGGTTCGTTAACTTTCCACTGCTACCAGATTATAAGCTTGTACTCATCTGGATCTGGAATCAAATAATAACAATCAAACACTAACCATGCATGAAGTTAACCGGCAGCTTTGCCTGTCTCGGAGTCGGAGTCGGAAATGCTATTTACAATGTTCCATTTTTATAAGAACTCTCCACCACTCTCAACAAAAACCGTGCTCCACATCAAATTCCTTCTACATGACTCACTCCATCCAGCAAAGCATCGAAACGAAACTATCGTAGGTGGCGCTATTATCACTCATTAATTACACCCGGCTAATCTAATAATGGAAGATTATAGGGTTCGTTTCCTCTGCCTTTGCCATCACCCCGAGGAGACGTTGGAGAAGAAACAAATTCGAAACCAAAAATTCTCTGATTCATCATCATCGTTCGCTTGTCATTGCCGTCGTCGTCGTCATCGTGGAGTCCCAAATGGATCCCGGTGATGAAGTTCATAAAATTGCTAACAACTTTAATGACATTTGATGTGAAATGATACGGTAGAAAGGGAATGGACATGCCAGCAGTTGTTGTTTTGTTGTTCGGAAACATGGATCATGCGTGTGTTCCATTACTCCGACAGATCTCCCTCCGAACGAGGTCGGTACAGTCGGATCGCAAGACGCAGGGGAACAACATTTTGACAGTTCCCTGTCCGTTGCTGCAGTCTTGGTACCATACTCGACTGGAAGGGTCTCCAGCTGGGCGTATAAACGTGAAATCATTTCCAATACCAGAGCAAATATTTGCTTACGGAATTAACCACGATGGTCGATGCGAAGGTGCGCTGGAATGGAACTCGCTCGTTCACACAGATGATGGGCTATATTGCTTCTAATCTCGCTACACGCCCTGGGGGAATATCTAGACAGGAGAGCGTAAGAGGAAAGGTTAACGGACATGGCGAGCCGCCGTAAAATAGTGAGAAGATATTTAGAGTTTTCGTAGATCATCATCTAATCTGAAAGCTGTAGCTCCTAACGATAATGGATGATTGGAAGAATGAGCGTTTAACCGCATGGCGAATGGATCGGTCGGATCAAATCAGCTGGTGATCGGTCGAACGGAGCGCCATGTGCCTGGAAGTAAGGATCGTGGACCACCCATGGTGCGAATGGCACTCGGAATGGGTGTAATCAAATTTGAAACTACTATCCAGCCAGTCGTGGATGGTTTGGAGAACTGGTAGATGGGCCATGGGAAGGTTTGCCTTTTTGAACCTTGTCCCAGGGTTCATATCATTTACGTAGGATCATAACGATGGGTGCTGACAGGAGAAATTTACGGAGAAGCATTTTGGGGGATTGCTGCTAGAAGGCAAGAACTGTTTTCTTGCTGGGAAAAGTTTTGACATTTGCAATATTATAACCTAGAAAGAAGAATGATCAGAAAATTCTTAAACGTTAAACGATCACAAGAATTCCAATCAACGATTATTACGTTAATAAGCTCGTGTGTAATTTCCAGCGCAGATCATTGAGTCATTAGCACGCGTGGATTCTGCGCAAACACACAAATATAAGCAACCGCAGACACGGTTAATTTCATTAAGAAACGTTTCGGCCCGCAGTTTGATAATAAATTCGCACCAGCCAAGCGAAACTCCCCCATTAAACAGCACCAACAATGCCTTCCAGCTTCATCGACTTCCATCGACCGTCGTCGTCTTCGTCGGCGTCGTCATCGCTAACTAGTTTATAGATATTTTTATTTCCATCTTTTTTTTTGCAACTTGGAAAAACACATTTCGCAACAACCACCCAACGCTCCCAATTATCATAATAATGCAAAATATGTTTATGTCGATTTTATAATCCGAGGTTTGTTTTGCTGCCCCGGGAATGGGGGTGGAATAACAAAGAACCGAATCGCCCGCAGTATTTGCACATGCACAAATTCAATAAAAGTAATGTTTGCTTTTTTATGATTTACAAGCCATAAATCAGGATGGGGTAAATTGGATCGTTTTCTTCGCGATGGCTCCGCGCTGAAAGGTAGTCTCACCTTTATTTCTTGAGTGGTTTTTTTTTCTTCATTTTCATGAACAAAAAAAGGGCAGAAAAAGATCCGCTGGCCGGAGTGTTAATTGAACGCGCAGCTGAGAGACCCGCTGGCGATTTGGTGCGGCTGTGCGTTGAACGACTTGAGCAGTTGAAATATTGGCGACGATGTCTTTTCGGTGTTAACTAGCTAACGATCATCGGTTGCCGGTCATTTCTGACACTTTAGCAAATGATTCTTCGGAGCGGGAGGTGTCTCCATTCGGCGAGGAAGGCAACGGTGATGATTGGTGATGGGATGTTATTCTGGAGGATCTAATGGTACAAGAAAGGGTAGAATAATTACCAGAGCTTTGGTTTAACCTACGGAATGAAGATGGTGCAATTGCTTCTAGTTACAAGGCCGTAATTTACTGAGATGTCAACAAGTAGATCGTTTCAGTAGCACTGCTTAAAGATCTGTAATTACAGTAATCATCGGCCGACATGTGATAAACGGGCTGGGCTCACTAGAAATCGTTCGATGATTCGTTTAATCTGTACATCAATTGTTGTTGTTTCGTATTTATGGACATTCAACCTGAGGCTGTTTCGTCACGCCAGGGAGACGACCTGGACTCTACATTTATTTTATTATCTGTTTACCACCGAGAGGGTTTATTAAAAAAAATAGTTCCACAGATTCAAACTTATTCCTAACACCTAATCCATCTTTTAAAGGCATTTTTTGAAACATTAAAATCAAACTCAACACTTGCACTATTGAATGCACAGTATCCGGTATCAATCTATCCAACGGTCCCATATGAGGTTCTATGTTCTTTTTTTTTTTTTTTTAATAATCATTTATTTGTACAGGCTCAATCGAATTAACTTTACAGAGCCAAATTTTCATATTTTTATACATCATTTATCTTAAAACTAAGGTTAGGAGGATAGAGCCGATTACTCGCGGCCGTCTCGAGGTTAATAGGAATTACAAATTACGGATGGGAAGGAGGGTGGGAATTTAAAGTATGGTTTACATAACACATTAAATTTAAATTCACAATTATCTAAACACTTATAACTATACAACTAATGGTTTTCTTTTGACTTGAACATTTTTTGAAAAAGAAAAAAACACACACACATACACATATAAAAAAAAACTTATACTAAACATACAGGTTAAACTAATTACAATCTAATGCTAATGTTAGTCAAAAACACATAAATGAGTTTCATGTACTCCAAATCACAAACAGCCAAAATAGGTTCTATGTTCTACCAACAGCCTTATTAGATTTGTCCGCCTGGAAGCAATGCGTCTACAGCGACTTGCGTAATGTGGTGAATTTGCTGGATCCGACAATGGCAATTGATGAAGAGCATAACGGATGAAGCTATGCTGAACTCTGTTCATCCGAATCACTTGTGTTGAATGAAACGGCGACCACACGTAAACAGTATATTGCGATATACGGCGAACTAATTAGCAGTACAGCGCCTTCATCGCAAATACTGGTTAATCAAAAATAAAAAAAAATGTTTGAGGAAATAACTTTTATTGCTCCATATAGTCTCCCATAAGACCGATACACTTTGTCCAACGATCTTCGAACTTTGTTATCCCATCACGGACGTGACTTTATGGAAGGCCTGCAAAATACTCTTCTTCTAAACTCCTTCGTTTGATCAAAAATGCTTTCCAAGAAGGATTTTTATGAGGTTTGAGAACAGCCGGAAGTCAGAAGGAGCTAAATCTGGCAAATAGGGTGGACGCTGCGAAATTTCGAACCACAATTCACTGATTTTCGTGATGGTCTTTTGCACTGTTTGAGCAACTGCATTGTCTTGATGAAAAATGATTTTTTGCTTCTGCAGGTAGATCCAATTTTCATCCATTGTGATGAATCAACGCAGCAAATCCCTTTTAACCTTTCAAAATTGCTCCAAATGTTGCTCAGAACGTCGCATTTGAACGTGTTTGTATTGCATTGCACAGTGGGCCGGATTGAAAAATTAGCAGGAATAAATTATGTTCACTTTGAATATGCAACTTTGGAACAAAACTGGCTTCGGCAATGTTGAAGTTTATAATTAGAGCTTTTATTTGACATCAGTTTAAGTTCAGGTGGTCCTTGAATATGTTGAAATACAAATTCTATCTTTGACATAGCGCAATACAATGTACTAGAAAGATGTTTCTTATTAAATTTGAAGCAACTTTGCTCCACTATCATAATCGTAGATCTATTGTTTAATTAGTTTTGATCAATTTTACGCTTGAAGGTAGGGTGATCCTGAAAAAATAAATTTTTGCGCCTAACTTTTGACGTAGACTGCGTCTTACGGCATGGGTAGGGTGTCAATTGAAAATCTGAAAACAATTGACCGTCACGAAATATCGTTACAAATTAAACGTTTTTAACTTAATAAATGCCCGATAGATTTTCATGATCTTTACTTCAATCGGTTGGAAATTTTTCACGCGTATCAATTCAACAATCAATCACTATTCGTTAACAATATAAACTTATTGAAAATAACGAAAATAAAATAATGATGTCCCATAACGTGTGCATTGAACAAAATGGACAAAACTTTCCGATTCTTCATAGGCTTACCTTCACCCGCACAAAACTACCCATGCAGCATCAATCATAGTAACCCATGAGTCAGCAAAATAAAATTTGACAACTCTATCAGTCGAACTCTAACCGTGATGGCAAAAACAGTGAAGCAACTCGCGTTCAAAGAACGGCACCCCACCGCGTTAAAAACGGACATCGTGCGGCAGTTTATGAACGCCGGATACGCCCGTTCTGACATTAACAACATCTCTATTAGACTATTAGACAACAATCAGAGCATCGAATGAAAAGCCGGTTCCAGGCGGCCGACGACCCTGAGCGACAAGAAGCTCCAAAGGACGGTGAAGAGGAATACCGAGGGAAACTTGGCTACATCGCTACGTGCGCTTGTCCGGGAGGTTGGTTCAACCGACCAAACAGTGAAAAAGTACCTAGCAAACATGAACATACATGTCAGGAAGCAGAAGTCGCGTCCACTGGTTTCGGAGCTGCAGGCAAAGACGCAGCGGCAGCGGCTGAATAAGATGGTCAACTCGATTTTCCCGGCGGATCGCGACGTGGCGGTGGTGATGAACGACGAGATCTACCTCACCCTGGATGGCAACGACTGGCAGTGCACTTCGTATTTTACTTCCCCTACGAAGGAAGTAAGCTCCGAGGTGAAGTTCATTTCACACACCAAGTTCCCCACCAAGGTGCTGCTGTGGCTGACAATCGGCGAAAAGGGAATGTCAAAGCCGCTCTTCTTTCGCTCCGGACTCGCCGTGAACTGGGAAATTTGCCTGCCGGAAGTTGTGTCGTTCATCAAGAAATACCATAAGGGCGAAGACGCGGTGTTCTGGCCTGATCGGGTGTCAGCCCACTACTCGAAGCAATCGTTGGAGGAGATAGAGCGGCTGAATATCGATGTGGTACCCAAGTCGGCGAACCCGCCCAACGTTCTGCATCCCATCGAGAATTTCTGGGAAAACCTGAAGCGTAAGATCTACTCTAACATTTTTGACCGAAAACTGAGGAGGAATTGATAAATAAAACGAAGAAAGAACTCAAAAACATGCCTACACGCATGTTTTCATCTACCATGGCGAATGTTCCGGTTAACTGCCGGAAAGCCGCTCGCAAGGATTTTTTTTGCAAGTTGCTTAAATTATTATCTCCCATTGGAAATTTAAACAAAAACATTTATCAGTGTAAGCTTTTTATTATCACCATTCGAAAAAAAAAGTCAATTTTTTTTAATGCACACGTTATGTTGTTCTAATTAATGAAGTTTTCTTTTTTTATGAAAATGCGTTCAGCACTTTTGATTTGCGATTTAGCCACTTTTCCCTAGGTCTTCCTCTTCAGCATCCTTTGGAGCTTCTTGTCGCTCAGGGTCATCGGCTGTCTGGAACCGGGCTTTCTTTCGATGCTCTGATTGTTGTAATAGTAATAGTGTAATAGTGTTGTAATAGTGCCAAGATTTTGTGTATGCCGGAACGGGCATATCAGGCGTCCACAAGGTGCGTGCACGATGTCCGTTTTCGACGCGGTGGGGTGCCGTTCTTTGAACGCGAGGTGCTTCACTGTTTTTGCCATCACGGTTAGAGTTCGACTGATAGAGCTGTCAAATTTGGGCTGCTGAATGATGGGTTACTATAATTGATGCTGCATGGGTAGTTTTGTCAGTGCGGGTTAAGGGAAAAACCCATGAAAAAGCGGCAATTTATGTGCATTTTTCTAAATGCAAACGTTACAAACTTTAAGACATATCACAAACCCTTGGAAACTCAATGCAGCAGAAGTTGCGCTGAAACTCATCATCAAAAATTACAAATTGTTCACTACAAGACACTTCGGATGATTCTCCGATAACCGCGCTGCAGCGCGATCGACTAGTTCGCTGTCGGCTTTCACGCAAAAGGAATTGCAAGTCATCCTGATTTCCAGCTGCAGCACTCTGAAACTGTTCGGAAAATTCTCACGATGTTTTTGAAACAAAATGGCTTTAGCGCCACTTCTGCAAGCAGGAGGCCATCTGTCGTTTGGTATTTGCCCGACATTTCGCCCGACTTTTAGCTCAAAGGCTTAAACACTTTGTTTCGTCCAGGGTGAGACCAGGCCCTACGTTGTGATTTAATTTTTCTTTCAGAGAAACGGCGACAAATGAATGATAAACGGACTACTTTGACGATGATTTATTACCACCGAGAGGCAACGTGCCAGCTCGGTGGGTACTAGACTAGACGTACATACTACTATAACACCACTAAACTAAATATATCGTTGTGTCGCTTTTATAGGTGACACGAAGTACGGATAATAGTGCCGTGCGCACCGCATCACTACAATGGCGCATAGATACGGCGCGCCGACAGTGTTGTTCCACGCTGCCCACTTTAGCTGCAATAATAGCATCAGGCTATCATTGCATGCTAGCCGCTCGCAATGGGTGGAAACAATACACGCTTCCGGGGGGGCGCGTGTTTGGTGCTACTCAACAACAGCAAGCACGTCGTGTGCCGTTTGGGATCGAACACACTTTTAAATAAACACGAATTAGAAAAATCATGGCCATGAAAAAGGGTTTCCACATACCTGCACAGATTTTTGGCGAGTTCTCCATGACTAGCTGACTTAATGCCGGCGGGGTGCTGGCGACGTAGATGGCAACAAATCCCGCTGACGATGGCGGCGATGAAACTTGACCGCTGTCTTTGCTGAAATGGCGTCCAACGATGGCAGACAAGGTCGGGGAGTATGGCCGAATTACAGATGCGGAGGAAGTGGCGGCTGGACGGAAAGCTTCCGATTTTAAATTCGTTGAGAGCGTCCGGAATTGGCCGTCTCCTTCAGTATACCTTTCCGCTATGACCGATCGGGGTTAAGGGAGACTCCTATATTTTAGGTAAGGTCCGGTTTAGTGTCCGACCTTTGACTACGGATCACTAAAACCGCGCTCTCGGTAGCCTTTCCACAGATTTCCACGATTGGTTGAATTACAACGAATTATTGGCGACCGTCGGGTGAAATTTCGCACAGTTGTCTTGCGATCTTCACCCCCTTTCGTTTAGCTACCTCGTAAGGCGGGCCTTAGCGAGCACCCGGGCTCGAGTTGTTCGGTCCGTGCTCCGTGGACAAAAGTTGGTGATGATCGTTGTCACAGAAACACCAATACGTAAATCTCCAGCCCATACACAAAAAGCGCCTGAGCTTCAACTTTGGTATGTGTCTCGAAAGACAACGTTTCACTTATTTAGAAAAAAACTTTCGAAACTACGCGATAACTTCTATTCTTCATATCGGCTGGTTGCGCAATGATCGAGCTTAAATTTTCTTACGACCAAGAAATTTTTGATCAAACAATTATCTATTATTCTTAATCAAAGCGCTAACAAACAATCTGCATGGCGAATGAAGATTTCTTTTGGCTTTTTTATTGGCTTTTGGCTTTTTTAT